>CAUOFW020000001.1:3186964-3199977 GCA_963454935.2 Ilex paraguariensis
GTTTAAACTTGAGATCTCTTTTAAAATGTCACTGTTTTCATTCCAAACCTATATATATGTTAGTTGTGAAATGAGACCGACCGTTTGCTATGTTTTTCAAACCTTGTTTGAGTTGAGAGGATTTTGCTACAGAGCTTCGTGCTCACCCCCTACAAATAAAAATTTTTCAGATTTCACACTTGAGGAGGAGTTAGGAGCCGAGGAGCCCACCCATTGGAAGACTCCGCTTGACGGGGATGTGGATCCCGAGGTGGACGCTTAGAGCGACACTTTTATTTTGTTCTAGACTAGATTATGCTTAGAATATCCTTTTGAACTCTAGTTCATTTCTGTTATTTTCGCTGCGTTATATTATTACATTTTGGAGATGTAAAGGCCAAGATTAGACCTATTAATTTGGGATGATAGTGTGGATATGACATATGATGAATGCAAGTTTATTTTATGATGGAAAAATGGACCCGGTGTGGTCAATAGTTATGCATATGTGGACCCGGTGTGGTCAATTGTAATATAATTGTACAGGTTGTGTTTTGGGTAGAGCTCCCCGTACAAAGGAGACTCTGCCCAAATTTTGTTAAAATATGAATGGTTGATGAATGAAACTTTCGTCGTGATGAATTTTACTTAATGCTCTCATACGGTAAATTGTTTTTAGAATGTAATGTCACCCACGGGGGTTTTGGGGGCATTACAAATTTCACATGTAGTAATCAAAAGAACGGTTAATTGAAGAAAATGGAATTTGACAAAATCTCATGAAGGAATATTAACACTATATTCAATATACAATTAACATTTTCCTTTTTAGAATTGATAGAACTAATACAAATATATGATTTTTGGGGTCAAAAAGGACTTTATTAAGGTTATAATGTAGTCATGGGTTTAAAGTTTATGAAACGACATCATTAGATATCAAATGCTATCTTTTAGTATTGTGGCACACCTCATTCTATTTTTCTAGGACATCACATGTTTCTTTTTCTCTATTTTTCCCATTTTTTAATTTTTTGGCTTTTTTCTTTCTTTTTCTTTCTTTTGCTTTTCTTTTTCAGAATTTTTTTTTCTTTGAATTGTGATCATTCTTTTGCCTTTTCCGTTTTTCTTGCTTTTTTGTATCATATTGATTTAGAAGAGGGTGCAAGAAAATTAGATAGCAAAGGTAAGTTAATATCTTTTCATCTGGCTTGGGTATTTCTTGGATTTTAAGAAAAGAATACATTTTCTTTCAAGCTCAATCATGGCTGACTAAGGATATAATTTTGTAAAAGAAATGGTCAAGGCTCAAGATTTAATCAAACATGACCTAAGATCATTTTCCAGAAATCATATATATGTATAATTTCTATATGAAAGTTGAGGACAATGCTAATAATACAATTTAATCAGTGTTAATCAAAACAAAGTTAATGAGATTATTCAAGAAAAATTTACCACTGAATCAAAGATTTGTATTTGAGTAGATGTAAAATATCTTTCCAAGAAAGATTGGTTCAAAACCTGCAATAGGTTTACATCTCCACTATATATGCAAAGACTATAATATTTCACAAGATTTTTAACAATAAATAAATCTAATTGTGCTTTCAAGACTAAGTTTAAATAAAAATATTAAGATAGTACACAACTAAAATATGAAAATCCCGCGTGATCAGATCAAGAATATTTCCACAAAACTTAGGAATATTAACCTAGTTTCACTATGATCCATATGAACTAGTCTTCCTAATTTCAACTATATAGGTTCTGATTTTTAGCAAAAATAAACTTAAACACACATTAGTTCAAAACAAACAATTTTAAAACACACATTATTTCAAGACAACTAAGTCTAATGCAAACAAGTGCAAAACACGAATTAAAGTCCAAATGCATAAGTAAAAGTGCATAATTAAAAAGCTAAGTGAAAGATAGCAAAGGTTTTTTGTAGAATCTTCAATTTTTTTTAGGAAGTAGATGGGCCTCCTCCAAAAGGTTCTCTTAGTAGCCTTAAGATTTCAGCTTGGTTTTGTTCATAATCCTCCATACGTTTGTTGATATATGTGATACTGTTACCAAGCTGGGTGACAGTAGTCTCTAATCCTAGCAGAATCTGTCTGTCAGTTCTATCATCCACCGGTATGTATGATTGATCCTCTTGTAGCTGCTATTGTTCTGGAGGAATGAATTCTTTAGGGCCTTGAAATGTTTCCTCTTGTGCTAGAGGGGGTACCTCTAGTTGTTCTTCTTATTGTCCTCCATGACTTTTTTCTCAATGAAGTTTTGTCTAATGGGCCAAAATGGTTTACAGTCTTCCATGTTGGATTGATAATCACTCCTTTGTTCCTGCAAAGCTGAGAAACTAGCATGGCATAGGGGAATGAAGATTTCTTTCTATCCATAGGAAGTACCATTTGATTCAAGATTAAATTCAGCAGATCAGTGGTATGCCCCATTCCAAATGCATATAGAAAATAAGCTTGCTCAGTGTAGATTTGATTCTTTTGGGCACAGGAAAATAAACTGTGTACCGTGATCAAGTTTAGAATTCGTTATTTATCAGTCAGGTCTCCTTGCTTGATATATTTATTCGGTCTGCCCCAACCAAATTCTGGATTACCCTTCACTTCTCTCCCTATAGTATCTAAATCAAGTAAATCAGTGTACGGATATTGCGGGGTTTTAGGTCTTTGCATGGGTTGAAAAAATTTGGCTATAGTAGCCGGTGTAACTTGAAAAATAATACCTCGCACAAACGCCCGCAATTGTCTTTCCCCAATAATCTCAGCATTACTGTAGAATTCTCGAACTTAATAGTCATAAGTAGGAACAGATAATCTAACATACTGTAACCATCCTCTAGTTGCAAGAATTTGACGTACACCTATGTTCTCAAAATCTTCGTAAATAACTGGTCTTTTCAGAAATAATAGTTTTAGTCAATTCTCAGAATCATACCAGGCCTGTTGTTCAAAATTCTCAAACATCACCTCGTTGAAGATATTTCCCAGTCCTGTTTATTGTGGAGATGCTTCAGGTTGCTCGAGTTGATTTCTTTGTGCCCGACTCGAAGATCCTCTTTTTCTTCATCTTGAATCCATTTTTTCTTGATTTCTTCATGAATGCTCCATTTCAGTTGATTCCAATCGGTAGTTACCTTCAAAATATGATGGGTAAGAGAATAATTAGAACAAATTTGAAGAAAAATGATGAAATATTGCAGATTTGAGATAGATTTTCCTTGAGAGTTTCGGCTATGTTTGAAAAATGGAGTGCAACTGATCGGTTTTGCATGGAGAAGTAGTTTTTATAATGAGGTCACACCGTCTGGACGGTCCAATAGTTTGATTTTTTTTTGCTCTTTTGATTGCGTTTTGTTATTTTGTTGTATTGTATTTTATTCCTCGAAATTACTTCAGTACACGAATTTATATTCTACAAAACTTTGCTAACCACTCTTCTTCAGTACACGAATTTTATTTGTTATTTCATATTTACTGGTTTTCCTAATTAATCTATAGTTATTTACATTTATTTATAAATATTTACAAGTATGTACAATTCTTCCAAAAATTATGATCGTACTGATTTAGAGTCGGAACTATCTGGATCAATATTACCAGTGACATGGTTAACTTCATTTCGTACGTATCTTGTTAACATTGGAGTAGAATATGATGGCGTCTCAGGGTAATCCTTACTCTGCTCATACCTAATCCACTAGAGACGATCTAACGCTCGACCTGAAATTGATTCCGCACACTGATTATATTGTCTTAAATGCTGTAAAAGACCACATCTTGCACAACAACTGAGACGATCGACACGTCGGTTTTTCGCAAATGTACTTTTTTCGCATAAAGGTCTTGATTGACTTTCAAAAATTTCTAAATTTTGGACTTTTCTAGCTTTTTTCATGATTAATGCATGGATATCTTTTGGAAGATGACGTAGTAGAATTAAACTTAACCCAAATAATTTTTCGTCCATTGTAAAAAAAAAAAAAAAATTTTTTTTAAGACTCTCTATCCGGTTCTTTAACATTTGCCAGTCACAAAGATAAAATTAACAGTGATATTAAAAAAAATAAATACTTTAAATATAAATACTAAAATCAAATCCTTACCTCCCAAACTTAATTTAAACATTATCTGAAATGTAATAATAGTGATAGTTAATATTGATAAGGAAACCCGACAATCTTTTGTCATATCACCAATTGGGATATTTGGTTGTACTCAAGAGATACTCTATCAACTAAATTATAATTCATTAGTAATTTTATTAAGATTTAAGAAATAATTTACTTTTCAGAGCATATAAACTGGATCAAAAAGTTGTACAACAGTTATTTCTTGAGTAAATCCATCATAATATATGGTTTAAGTTTTTGACCATAACTTTAAAGGTATTTTCAGTTAATAGATTTTCAATTTCAATTGCTCCATAGTTAAAAAGTTGTTTGACAATGTAAGGACCTGTCCATCTTGATCTTAATTTTTAAGGAAATAAACTAAGTTTTGCATTATATATAGCACTTTTTGAGATGGTTCAAAAGATTTTCGCATGATATTTTTATCATGAAAACTTTTTTTTTTAATCTAGCAATTTTTGCATTTTCACAGCCTTCATTTCTTAATTCCTCCAATTCACTTATTTGAAGTTTACGAGCTATTCCAGCTTTGTCTATATCAAAATTCATCATTTTGATTGTCCAATGCGCTCGATGTTCTAATTCTACAGGTAAGTGACATGATTTTCCATATACTAATCGATAAGGAGACATTCCTAGAATAGTTTAATATGCATTACGGTAAGCCCAAAGTGCATCAGTCAATCTTAAGGACCAATCTTTATGGTCTGGATTTACTGTTTTTTCTAAAATGTATTTTATCTCCCTATTAGCTAATTCAGCTTGTCCACTTGTTTGTGAATGGTACAGAGTGGATATTTTATCATAAGATTTTCAAAAAATTTATTACAAAAATGTAATCCGACATCACTTATAATGGTCCGAGGAATTCCAAATCTAGACAAAATATTTTTTTTCAAAAACTTGATCACTATTCTGTGATCATTATTTCTACATGGAATTGCCTCTACCCATTTTGAGACATAGTTGACTGCAACCAAAATATACAGATATCCAAAAAATTTGGAAAATAGACCCATAAAATCGATGCCCCAATAGTCAAAAATTTTGATAATTAAAATAGGGTTTAAAGACATCATATTTCTTTTCAAAACATTTTCCATTCTTTGACATCTGTCACAATTTAAACAAAAGACATGAACATCTTTAAAAAGAGTTGGCCAATAAAATCCACACTGCAAAATATTAGCAGCGATTTTCTTTAAAACAAAATGACCTCCACAAACTTCGAAATGACAAAACTGAATTATTTGACCTATTTCATGATTAGGTACATAACTCCTTATAATTTGATCTTTATAATATTTAAACAGATAAGGATTTTCCCAAAAAAGTTACGTACCTCATTTAGAAATTTATTTCTATCAAACTAGGTATAATTAGAGGGAATAGTATCAGTAACTAAATAATTAGCTATATCTGCATACCATGGTAATTTTGTTATTGCAAACAGTTGTTCATCTAGAAAGGTTTCTCTAATCGGGATTGGTTCTTCATTTATTTCATAGTTTAATCTTGACAAGTGATCAGCTACCACATTTTCTAATCCTTTCTAATCTTTGACGATTAAATGAAATTCTTGTAGTAATAATATCCAACGTAGGAGATGTGGTTTAGCATCTTTTTTAAGAAGTAAGTATTTTACAGCTGCATGATTGGTAAATAAAATAATTGATGATCCAACCAGATATGAACAAAATTTATCTAGTGCAAATACAACAACAAGTAGTTTTTTCTTTGTAGTTGAATAGTTCATCTATGTATCATTTAGAGTTTTACTCGCATAATATATAACATAAGGTTTTTTCTCTTCTCTTTGCTCTAGTACAACTCCTACTACATAATCACTTGCATCACACATTATTTCAAAAGGTAACGACCAGTCAAGAGGTACAGAAATAAGCACGTTTTTTAATTTATCAAGAGCTACTTGACATGTTTAATTTCATTCAAATAGTATATCTTGACATAACAGATTACATATAGGCCTGGCTATGAAACTAAAATTTCTTATAAATCTTTTGTAAAATCTTGTATAACCTAGAAATGAGCAAATATTTTTTACTATTTTTGGTGAAGGCAGATTAGCTCTCAGATCAATTTTTGATTTATCCATTTCAATTCCTTTTTTAGATACTATATGGTCTAAAACAATACCTTGTGTAACCATGAAATGACATTTTTTCCAATTTAAAACAAGGTTTGTTTCTTCACATCGAATGAACACTTTTTCTAGATTTTCTAGACATATATGAAATGAATCCCCATATATTGAAAAATCATCCAGAAAGACTTCTAGATATCGTTCTACCATATCACTAAATATACTTAACATATAGTGTTGAAAGGTAGCTAGCGCATTACATAGTCCAAAAGGCATTCTTTTGTATGCAAAAGTGCCAAAAAGACACGTAAATGTAATTTTTTCTTGATCATCTATTGCAATTTCAATCTGATTATAACCAGAGTATCAATCTAGAAAGCAATAATATGCATGACTAGCTATTCTTTCTAAAACTTGGTCAAGAAAAGGCAATGGAAAGTGATCTTTTATGGTGAGTGAATTTAGCTTCTGATAGTCAATACATACACGCTAGCCTGTGACAGTACGCATTGAGACTAATTCA
Organism: Ilex paraguariensis; assembly: GCA_963454935.2. Taxonomy (NCBI): domain Eukaryota; kingdom Viridiplantae; phylum Streptophyta; class Magnoliopsida; order Aquifoliales; family Aquifoliaceae; genus Ilex; species Ilex paraguariensis. The sequence continues at coordinate 3,193,727 of CAUOFW020000001.1, forward strand.
TTTTCTTTATTTTGTATGACTGTAACACCAGACTTCTTTGAAATTACTTGTGTAGGACTAACCCATTTACTATCAGATATAGGATAGATAATACTTGCATCTAATAGTTTAAGTACTTCATTGCGAACTACCTCTTTTAAATGTGGATTTAATCTTCTTTGCATTTGACGAGATGGTTTAGCATTTTCTTCTAAATATATACAATGAGTACACAGCAGTGCGATTATATCTTTTATATCAGCTATTGTCCATCCAAGAACACTTTGATGATTTTTCAATACTTCTATTAATTCTTTTATTGACTTTCAGATAAATTCCGACGATATGATTACAGGATGAATTTCATTTTTTTTCAGAAAAACATATTTCAGATTGATTGGAAGTGGTTTTAAATTTGGCTTAAAGATTTGAACATTGGATTCTACAGGTTTAGATAATAGATTTTAACATTTTGGATTTTCTAGATTTTCTGATTCATTTTCAGATACAGATTTTACTGTGTTTATAATCTTTTTTAAGAAAAACCTTTTCAAACAATTTTTGGGTTAATGTTTCAACACAATTTATTTCGTGTACCTCATCTTCTTCTCTAGGTTGTTTAGCACTATTAAAACCATTTAGTTCCAAGGTCATATTTCCAAATGAAAGTTTCATGATTCCATTTCTATAATTAATCAAAGCATTTGATGTAGATAGGAATGGTTGACCTAAAATCAACGGTATATATGCAGATTCATAATAATTTGGTTCTGTGTCTATAACAATAAAATTTGTTGAAAAATAGAATTGATCAACTTGGACTATAACATCTTCCATAATTCCTCGTAGAATTTTTATTGAACGGTCTTCTAGTTGTAGTGTAATATTGGAGGGTTTTAGTTCACTTAATCTTTATTGTGTATAGACTGAATATGACATTAAATTACAACTGGATCCAAGATCTAGCAGAGCTTCTTTGATTTGGAAATTTTCAATGATGCATGAGACTGTTGCACTTCCTGGATCTTTGTACTTAAGAAGAGTATCATGTTGTATTATAGTATTAACTTGTTCAGTTAGGAATGCTTTCTTTGGTACATTTGTTCTTCTTTTTATTGTGCAAAGATCTTTTAAAAACCTAGCATAAGCTCGAACTCATTTTGTTGCATCCAACAAAGGAATGTTGAACTTGACTTGTTTGAACAATTTGAAAATTTTAGATTGATCTTTTTTAGATGTAAGTTTCTTGATTCTTTGAGGAAAAGGTAAAGGAATAGGACATGGTTGATTTTTTTCATTTTGTATTTCTAGTTGTTTTTCAATTGAAGGTTCAGGCTCAAGTGGTTCATTAATAGGAATTTCTTTCCGTATTTTTTTTGAAATTTTAGGTTTAATAGTTTTGTCAATTATTTTACCACTTCTTAGCATTGTAATCGCTTGTACTTGACTTGGAGAGGCTTCAAATGACACAACATTAGCTTGACTTTGATTTTGTGGAGGTTTAAGTTGAGATGAAAACTTGCCCTTTTCTGGCATACTGAGAGACTGAGTCAACTTAGCTAGATTACTTTTAATATCTTCAATACTCTGTGAAGTTTGAGCTTTAAAATCATTAAAAGCTTGAGTTGATTGAGTGTTAAAATTCATTTGACTTTGAATAAATTGATTCATAGTATCTTCTAGAGTTCTTGTTTGTGGGGGTTGATATGCTTGATAATTTTGTTGATTTTGCAGTTGTGATGGACCTTGTTTTTGATTTGTGGATTGTGTATTTCTCCAACTAAAATTCGGATGATTTCTCCATCCTGGATTGTAAGTTTCAGAATATGGATTCAAATAAGGTTTATTATTATAAGTTGGAACAACATTAGTTTGTTCAATTAACACTTCTTTGAATGTAGGTATAGTTGGACACTCCGCTGTAGGATGTCTTGACAACGCACAAATTTCACAGATTTGACCAGTAGTTGAAATGACAGATACTTGTTTTATTTTCTTCATCTCTAAAGCTTCTAGTTTTTGAGATAAACTTGTCAATTTAGCTCTTAAATCATCATCATCTTTTAACATATATTTTTCTCTTTCGGATGTAGATGGCTTAGTTTCTATTATGTTTGAAGAAGTTGAGTCCCACATCTGGGAACTCTAAACAATAGTATCAAAAAATTGAAATGCTTCTTCAGGATTTTTATTCATAATTCCCCCTGCGCCATCATTTCAACAAATTGTCTCATTGCAGGTGGAAGCGCATCATAGAAAAAATTAACTAAGGTTCAGTTTTCAAATGCATGATGTGGATAAGCTTGGAGAAGATCTTTAAATCATTCCCAACATTGATAAAAAGTTTTCCCTTCTTTTACAGAAAAGTTCATTATTTCACATCTTAATGTATTTGTACGATGTACAAGGAAAAAATTTTTAAAAAACTCAGCTTGTAATTCTTGTCGGTTTGTAATTGAATTGGCTCTTAAAGAGCTTAGCCACTGTCTTGCTTTATCTTTTAAAGAAAAAGGAAATAATTTTAGTCTAACCATTTCAAAATTATCTTGCAATGTTCCACAGACTTCTTCAAATTCTTTCATATGAACATAAGGGTTTTCAGTTTCTAGACCATGGAATTGTGGTAGTAACTGTATTGTTCTTGGTTTAATATTAAGATTTGGAGCATCTGGAGGAAAAGCAAAGCATGATGAGACATTAGTTCGTGTAGGGTGTAGATATTCTCTTAATGGTCGAATATTTTGAACTACTTCTAGTTCTCTAGGTTGTTCTTTCGTAGGTACGTTTCTAGGCATAACTTAGTTCAAAGGATTCTTGAGTAGATGAAGATTATAAAACCCGGGTAAATTTGAACTTTTTTGAAAAAAGGGTAAAATGGTAATTTGTCACTATAAAGTGGGTTTAAAATCAATATTTTTCTAGAGCTCAAATGATGCAACAGACCTCACCATTGGAATCATATCGTGAAATCGAGCTGCCATGTCAATTTTCATCAAATTTTGAGATAATTAAATTTTGCACATTTTACAAGACAATTATGTGAAGAGTGACCTTACAAAGGTCCCCAAAAATAGAATTTATAAAATTTCCTTATAATTAGATAAAATTTCAAATAAAATTAATTTGAACTAAAATCGAGAATTAATTAAGTCGTTTCGGGTTAAAAACGGACCTGGAAGTAATAAAAGTATAAATAAGGGTTAAATATCTGAAAAAAATTAGATATTTTCACCCCTAAGTCAGCTGATCTCACACGTTGAAGAGAATAGAAGGGAGAGAAGAGAGAAAACCTAGATTTCTACATTTCTTTCTTCAATCCAAAGAGTTCAGTTAGTCAGAATCGCTTGGACCAAGAGTTAAACTTCATCTACATGACAAGGGCTATGCGTAAGTCCCAAGAAAGAGGGATTTCACCAAAGATCCAAAGAAGGAATTTTGGGGAAATCAAGTTTTTGGGGGTGGTATTGGAGTTCTTGAAGTTTCTACCTTCTATTTAAGCTTCAAGAGGTAGGGTTTCCTCCTACTTTGGACTATTTCTATCCTATGTTGTCCATATGTAATGGTTATAGGTATGAGTTTACTTATGACGTTCCTATAGTCATGAAAATTAGAAAAAGAGGTATAGAAATGGCCTAGACCACTTTCTAGCTTGATTTGGTTATATGGAAGTGCTTGTGAAATTCCATGAAATTGGGTTTATGTGGGCATGCTATATGTTTATTATGTGCCTTGTGATTTAAGTGTGTTATTGACATGGATTATGTGGTAGCATACTTGTGAATTAATTGGATACAAATGTTGGTATACGTTCATTGGTATGTTGACATTGTGATAGAGAATAGTCATTATATGCTTGTGATATAAATTGCCATGACATATGTCAAGATATGTGGTTAAATTGCTCATTAGCATTCCTTGCATATTGGGCATGACATTGACATTGTTTTCCTTAACATTACATTACTTATTGCACGGGAAAAATACATCCATGGCCATGAGTATGGGTGTGTGTGTGCATGGTTGGATCAATCATCATACTTGGTGATTGGTGATGGGCTCATAAAAAATTGGATTGAAAATCTGACATAGTTGCATGGTTGCATGAAAGAAAAACTTATGTCGGGTATAGCAAGAAGGGCTAGACACTCCCTCAGGTGAAAGGTCCAGTTACTTGGTTCATACACTCCCCTGAGGTGAAATTTCAAAAAAATGTGATGGCGTACGGAGCCAACATTGTGATTCCAAAATCTGATACCCAATAAAGACACATAATTTTGTTACATAAATGATTCATTTGATGGGAAACATCCAGAAATGAATTGATTTTATGAACATATGATTTTATTTTAAAATGGTCTTTGGATGTATTTCATCAAGGACAAATGTTTTACACACATGCATTGCATTGTGTTGTGGGAGCTAGAGTAGGCTTGGGTGAAAATGCATGAGTGAGTCTCACCTCATATCAAGACATGGCATGGTCAAAATTTCTTCTTGAATAGCATGTTCTTGTATGAAATGGATATATGATTGCGGTTGCTGCATGTAAACATTGCATATGCATTTAGGTGGGGAGTAGCCTTTGTAGGAAATACACTAATGGGCATAGCTCACCCTATACGGGAACACATTTTAGGTGCTGGGTTTGTGCCGGCGAAGGACTTGCATTCAGGGTCTCAAGGGTGAAGATAGGCTGACTTGTGGCCTTTAACCTTGAATGTTGTAGTGCTTTGATAAAAACATGTTTTGGGCATGTAAATTTATGTAAATAAATTATAATGGACTTGTGTAAATGAGGTTTTATGTAGAAAACTTCATTATATATGTTATGGATGAAAATGAGATGGTTTGGAATGGTTTTAAAATGAAAAACAGGCAAAACAAGCAAAGGAGGGCAAAGTATACCAATACAGTTTGTCTAGAGGGTAGAGAGTACTGGAACTGTATGTCCAGAAGGAAAAGTGTACCGGTACTGTCTGTTCAGAAGGCAAACCGTATCGGTACACAGTACCGGTACTATTTACTAAAATTTGAAATTTTAAAACTAAAGTGTTGTGCTCTCGACCTTGATTCCTTTGGTTCTAAAGATGTAATTAGACAATAAAAAGGCATGAATTATGGTATTTTGAGCCACAGTTGTATTAAATGACAAAACATACACGGGTTACACGTGTGGTTTAAAATCCCGATTAAAGGGATAGTATGAGCATGATGTCGGATTAAGCGGCATTCACAGGCATCTCCACGGGTTGACGGGGTCGTGAATGGGACCCCCAGTTTTAGGGGCATCACAAAGATGATGAAGACGAAGGAGATGATTGGTTTACATATCCTACAGATGAATGAATAGACATAAACTATTTAACAAAAACACACTTTATATACATAAAATACAGATAAACAACTTTTGTATTTTGTTTAATTTCAAATTACCGTAACTCTCCGACAACGGCACCAAAAACTTGATTCGCACTTTTTAGTGATCAGATTAATATTATATTTTTAAGTCAAAGTATCGATCCCACGAAGAATTTTAATAATTTGGAAACGAAATAAAATAGTTAAGTTGCTAATTTAAATAGAACAACATGTGATAGCTTGTGATGGGAGCTTAGATTGATAACTAGTCTAAATAAATAGTTATGTGCAGATAGAGTAAGACAATAACAAAAAGTATCCTTCAGTTCAAGGATCCCATATGCGTTATATTGGTTAAATACTGAAAATGCTACCTTACAGCAATGAACTTCTATTTTACTAGCCAGTCAATTGGTAGGTCTGATTATATAAATCATCATACAGTAACTTCTTAGATTAGCTGGTGGTATCCATGACAATTGATTAATCCAAGCAAACCGAAAGGACAAGTCATTCATGAGGAATACTTGAATTATTCATTTGTGTTCATAATAGTAGATGCATACATAATAACCAATAATACAACCACTTCTTAGGTCAACTGGTGGTAGTAGTCATAACACAACAACTTCTTAGGTTACCTGGTTATAGATATGTTAATTGATTAATCCGAGTAAACCAGAAGGACAAGTCATTTATGAGGAATACTTAAATTATTCATTTGACTCTATCTGTGATATATATATACCAGTTAAACATCCTCAGCTTTTCGGTGGAGGACAAGCCATACCGATAGGAATGCCGTGGTTGTTAGACTGACAATATTATCCTTTATACCAGTTAAACGATCTAAGTAATCCAGAAGGACAAGCCATTATTGAGGATCACTTAGGTCATTCATCTGATAGTTATAT
>CAUOFW020000001.1:3200029-3261731 GCA_963454935.2 Ilex paraguariensis
TATATATATATATATATATATATATATATATATATATATAAGTTAAACCCTAATAACCTAGAAGGATCATTTAGGTTTTGTACCATGCATCAGTTTACATCCTCAGTGTTCCGGTGGAGGACAAGTCATACTGATAGGAATGCCGTGGTTGTTTTACCGACAGGTTGATGATGCACTGATGACATATTTCCAGGCATAGGACCAAAAGTACGTACATCACTGTATCATGCATGAAGCATAAAATACATGGATATATAAATATATAAAACGTCAGCATTTCTAGAATTTAACTAGTATTATACATATGTTTACCTCTCATTAGAGGATATACAGAACTACTCGCGCCCCATTGCTATAGATAAGCAAGGAGTGTAAGCAGTTTTCATTATAACTAAAATTAAAGTATAGAAATTAAAATGTCTTTCCCAAGGAACAACTGAAACACAGTCACCTTTATTATCAGTGAAGACAAAAAGGAGACAGTAGTTCAACTATCCGAATAGAAAGATACAACAAAAATGTAAAAGTACAAAGTTTAGACTGAAGTGCATCACGGACGAGATCGTTTTTGCAACTTCTCTTTTTCTCTTTCTCTTTTCTCTCTTCTCTCTGTAGCTCTCTTGTTTTTCTCTTGGATCCGGCCTCCTGCAGACTGAAGAGGGAAATGTTATTTATAGAGGAAGAGGAAGCCGGAGCTGGGAGCCACCAAAGGGGACCATTCGGACGCCACCACCACCGTCCAGAGGGTGGAGCTTTGCTGGATTTGCAACTTTCATTATGCTGACTCTTCATGTGTGGTAATTACACTTGAGCCTTTGTAGTTTCAAGCTTTTATGCTTTGTTCCTTGTATTCTTTGATAATTCTGCATTAAACCCTGAAATTTGGACATAAAATATTAAAAACCCTAATTCTCGCACAAAACCCTAATTGATCTTAAGTTCCTATTTTTAGTTATTTTATCACACTAATTCGAATTTATTAATTATTCTAATTTATATATTAATTGAGGTTAATCATAAACATTGTCTACAACATCAAATATCTTCTTCTTTATCAATAAAGTAGATCTATCTCATCCCTATTACCAATAGAACGAAGTAACATAGCTCTTTTGGCATTTGCACCTATTTTGTTAACTTATAGTTATATATTATTAAAAGAAAATATATTAAAAATTATACACTTCATGTTCATTTCCTTCTGCAGAATATTGTTTCTCCCATCAACCCACTTTGCACTTGGTGGGATTAATTCACTGGCTATTACATTAAATTTAGGGACATCCTTAGGAATGTAAGGGTATCTTGGCTTAGCCACTCTTGGTAGTCCATTGACCTCAACAATATTCACCAAAGCAACAACAAAATGTTTGCCTCTCACAAAACCTTAAGTTTCATTGTTGTTTCAAAATGGCCATCAAAATTAAAATAAAATTCATGTACCAAGGGAACAACTGCTCTCCAATCTTTCATGCCAAAGCTAGCCTAGTTGTGTCTTCTATTCTAAGTTGGGATACCCATGGGCTCCAAAATCTCCATATCTATTTGAAGAATAAACCAACTGAATGAAGATCAAATGGACCTCTCTTAATAATGAGAGTCCAATGCATACGGTCCCTTATTTATATTGATCTATAGATTACAAGATAAGTATACCAAACAAAATATAATCTGCTAAATACATTCCTAGAACTATTAGAATACGAACTAAAGTAAGAGATAACAGTTTGTGCATATAAAGACAACTTCTGAAGTCAAGAAATCGGTGAAGTCTTCTAATACCCTCTGTCAAGGTGACGTGGGGATGGAATGCACCATCAACTTGGATTTGAGATGATTAAACCATTGAGATGAAAGAGGTTTGGTGAAAATAAAGGCAATATGATCCATAGTGGAAATATGCTGAACTTCAAGTTCCCGTTATACAACTTTTTTGCAGATGAAATGATAGTTCACCTCTATATATTTGTCGCGGGGATGGAAAACTGGATTGGAGGCAAGTGAGATTGCAGAAAATGTTGTCACAACATATAATTTGGGTAGGAGCTCCTTGAATTTGAAGATCATTAAGAATCATTTTGAGCCAAGTAATGTCAGTTGCGGTGTTTGCTAGTGCACAATATTCAACTTCAGTTGGGGAGTGAGCTACTTTGGGTTGCTCTTTGGTGCACCAAGATATCAAATTATTCCAGAGAAAAAGACAACACCTTACAGTGAAGCAACGATCAGTGGCATTACCTACCCAATCAGCATCAGAGTAGGTAATGATATCAAGAGTTCTAGCGGTGAAGGTGAGACCATGGTGTAATATGCCTTTCAAAAAACAAAATATACATTTTATAGCAGTAAAATGTTTGTTGAGTGGGTTATGTATGTGTTGATAGAAATAATTAACAACAATTGATAAGTTAGGACAAGTATTTGTAAGATACTGCAATGCACCAACAATATTTCTATAAAGTGGCGGATCATGAAAGACATTATCATCAGTAGGGGCAATAGAAGGTTTGGTAGACATTGGTGAGGAATAAGGTTTACAATATGTCATGGAAGTTTGTTCAAGCAACTCCAAGGCATATTTGCACTGAGAGAGTGTGAGGCCATGTGAGGTTCATTTGACCTCAATGCAAAGAAAACAAGTAAGTGGTCCAATGCCCTTCATGCTAAAATTATTGCTCAATTTATGAACAAATGAATCAATGAAGCTTGGATCACTCCTAGTAATTAATATGTCATCTATATATACTAAAATCCCTGTGATCCGACTTGAAATGGCATTAATAGAAAGAGAGGTGTCAGTCGTGCTAGTATGGAAGCCATGGTTGATGAGAAATTGGGGAAGTGTCGTAAACCAAGCATGCGGTTCCTATTTGAGGTGATAAACTTCCTTACGGAGTTTGCAGACTCAATTTGGAAAATTGGGATCAACATAACCTTAAGGTTGTCTCATATAAATCTCTTCATCTAAGTATCCATGTACAAATGCATTTGAAACATCCAACTAGCAAATGGACAAATTATAATGCAATGACACGGAGAGAGTAACTATAAGAGGGGTTGCTTGACCATTGGACTAAAAGTTTTGGTGTAGTCAACATAATATTCTTGATTAAATCTTTGAGCGACCAGTCGAACTTTATGATGAGCCATAGACCCATTGACATTGGTTTTGAGTTTGTAAATCAATTTACACCCTATAATTGTCTAATTAGGAGGTAAATGAACTAGAGTGTAGGTTCCTTGAGTCATAAGAGCATTTAACTTAGAAGACATGCCGTCCCTCCATTCTTTTTGCTTGATGGCCTATACATAAAAGGTGGGTTCAAGAACGACTAGAGCTAGGATAGATTGAGTAGAAAGGGAAACAATAGTCTTTCATTGGAATATGCCAGTTTTAGATCAGGTGGGCATGCAATGTTGATTCATGGTAGGAATAACAATGGTGTATGTCAAGACATTTGGAGAGGATGGGTTACCAACAACCATGGATGGAGTTGAGTGAGGATCTAGAGCAAACACAGAAATGGAGGATAGATTTGATGGGGAATTGGGATGAGCCTCAACAAACTCCACTGACGGATTGGCTAAATGAGGTATGGGGCTGGCAGGCATGGTGGTAGGTATGCTTGCATCGACATGAGATTCTGTTGGGTTAGATGGTATGGATGGTGGAATGGGTGGTGGTTGCCGATAGGGAGGAGGGACATATCTTTGAGTGGGATTTGTAGAATTTCAAAAAGGGTACCCTATCTATGAAGGATTACATTGACAAGATTCAATCCCTTGTTGATAATCTTATTGCTGCTTTTGCCCCTGTCAAGAACGAAAAATGTCGTTCTTTTCACATTAAATGACCTTTCTCGTGAGTATAGTTTAGTTAAAACATCCATTCGAACCCGTCCATCACCTATTTCTATGAGTGATCTTTTTAGTCTGCTTTCCACCGAGCAAATTAATGTTGCCCTTGAATCTTCTGAATGTACCAATGAGGTTACTATAGCCTTTCAAGCAACTAAAAAAAATGTTACTGCGGACCGATTGGTTTTTCAATTGGTGGTCTTAGTCCCCACCGAGGAGGTTATTTCAATTACAATTCCAAATTTTCTTGTCGCTATTCTAGCGGAGGATAAGGTCGCAGCCAATGTGGATGCTAAAAGCATAATCCCTCTTATTCTCACTGAATTTGTCAAATTTGTGGTTGCATAAACACACGATTGTCCAATGTTGGTATTGCATGGACCCATCATATCAAGGCCCTTCTAAATCCCCACCTACAACCTATCTTACCTCCAACCCAACCCCATCTGATTCTCACTGGTATATTGATTCTAGGGCTTCCCATCACATTATATTTTATTTGTCAAACCTCTCTCTATAATCCCTTTACCTTGGCAATGATAAAGTCACAATCGATAATGGTAATTCCTTACCGATTCAACATTTTGGCACCAGTTTGATCTCTACTCCTACCACTTATTTTCCTTCAAACAATGTCCTCCATGCACCTCATATTCCTTCTAATCTTCTATCTGTCCACAATTCGCACATGATAACAACTATATTCTTTCTTTTGACTCCTCTGGTTTTGTTGTCCAGGACAAAGTAACCAAAAAGATTTTATTTCAAGGAGCTAGTCATAATGGTCTCTACCCACTTCACCCTTTACCTCCTCTTTCCTCATTGACATATGCTTTGCACACTTTGAGGACTTCACCAACCATTTGGCATAACCAGCTTGGCCATCCTTCAATTTCTACTATAAATTTGTTATTTTCTCGTCATAATATTCCTATTTCCGATCATAGTTCTTTTCATTGTGAACATTTTAATGTAGGAAAAAGTCATCAACTATCATTTCCTACATCCTTTTCTTTTATTCATTGTCCTTTTGACTAAATTCATGCTGATGTTTGGGGACCATCCACATTGCCATCTATTAGTGGTTTTTGCTATTATGCTCTGATACCATGAGGAATAAACCAACTAAATGAATATCAAATGGACCTCTCTTTATAATGAGAGTCCAATGCATATGGTCCCTTCTTTATTTTGATCAATAGATTACATCCTAAGTGTAGCAAATAGAATGTAATCTGGTAAATACATTCCTAAAACTATTAGAATACTAACTAAAACAAGAGATAATAATACTATTGACCTCTCCACGACTAGGAATGACCACTGAAAAATTTCTCATAATGATCCCATTTTTCAGTAGATGGATACAAGACAGGATCGTATACATGTATAATTCTGATATTAGTCCCCTAAACATCTTCTCTTTCAACTCTAGTTTATGTGTGGACATGGTTGTAAGCTCTTGATACACCGTAGACTTGTCACAGGGTATGCTTGAGTCTACACTTCCATTTAGTCCATCGCTTCCTACGAATCAATCGAACATCTATCTATGCACCACTCGAAAGATGTCTGGAGTTGATTTGGCATTTCCATTGGAATGACCTCTTTGGATTAGGCAACACTTGTTTCCATTTCATTTCATCAAGAACACAACTCACCAAAACACATATTCAAAAGATTTTTACACTTTTATATTTTCACAAAATCACCTTCAACTTAATTCACCTTCCTTCACTAAGGAGACAACCTTGGAATACCAATTCCAAGTAAAACACAACACTCGAAAGTCTCTCTACGCTTGGGGAGCACTTTTGTACACAAACACACATTTCATTCACTCACACATTTTTCCATTTCTTGCATGACATCAGAGGGAGAGTGACACTCACCTAACCGTATAAGCCATACACATAACCGAAATCATGGTTGGAAATTAGGAACAACGAGGAAACACCAAGAACCTAATCTTTTCAGACTCATTTTGTAACGCCCCAAAAACCACCCTGGACAACATTACCATTTAAAACCATTCATATCATGAGAGCAACTAAATAAATCCTTGATTTACAAACATTCTTAATTTAACAAAATTCGGGGCAGAGTCTCCTTTGTACGGGGAGCTCTACCCAAAAACTCAACCTATGCATTTATACTACATTGACCACATCGGGTCCATTTAACCATCAAATAAAAATATTTCATTCATCATATGTACTATCCACAATGTCATCCCAAAAAGAATAAGCCAAGTTATGACAGTTACATCCCAAAAGAATTACACTCAACTTTAGCAGCGGAATAAACAAAATACTAGACTATTTATGATCGTAAATAAGATTTCTTAGTCTAGTACAAAAATAACTATAGCCCTAGATGTCCACCTCGGGATCTAGACTTGTCTAACTCTANCACGTAACATATCTTCCACAATTTGTATCACCCTTTCAGATTGACCATCCATTTGGGGATGAAAAGCTGTGCTAAAATGTAACTCTGTCCCCATGGCTTGTTGTAGACTTTGCCAGAACCGTGCCACAAATCGAGAATTACGATCCAACACGATAGAAAGTGGAACTCCATGCAAGCGCACAATCTCACGGACATACAGCTGGCTCAAAGTCTCCAAGGTGTCCGTGGTCTTCATACCCAAAAAATGAGCGGACTTGGTAAGTCTATCCACAATAACCCATACTGCATTATTCCTGCGCGACGTCCGTGGTAAACCCGACACGAAATCCATGGTGATGTGACCCCACTTCCACTTTGGGATAGGCAAAGACTGTAGTAATCCTCCTGGCTTTTGATGTTTGATCTTCACCTGCTGGCACCGCACATCGTGCTATGAATCTTGCCAAANGTAGAACGAAGCTAATAGGATGATTGTTGATAGTATAGACATGTGAGGATTTACAATCCACCCCCCTTAAAGAAAGTTCCATCCTCGAAACTTACCTCAAGTAGCGAATAAGTGTGCGTACTTCTCTCGCATTTCTAGCTCCGGTTCCCAAGTAGCTTCTTCCACTCCATGGTGTTGCCACAAAACTTTCACTAGTTGGATGACTTTGTTGCGGAGCACCTTCTCTTTGGCATCGAGGATCTTCACCAGTTGTTGTTCATAGGTTGCTCCATCTTGAATTTCAATAGCTTTCAAGTCTACGACCTGCGTTGCATCCGATTGACACTTTCTCAACATCAACACGTGGAACACGTCATGTACCCCGACAATTGAGTTGGTAACCGCAACTGATACGCCGCTTTGCCCACAACTTTGNCTTCCAAGTCTACGACCGGCGTTGCATCCGATTGACACTTTCTCAACATCAACACGTGGAACACGTCATGTACCCCGACANCATAGCTTGAGAGCAAAAACCACAGCGGCAAGCTCCAAGTCATGAGTGGGATAATTCTGCTCATGAACCTTTAATTGTCTCGAACCATAAGCAACAACCTTGCCTCCCTGCATTAGCACACATCCCAAGCCTCATAGCAAAGCATCGGTGTACACATCATATCCTTCCCCACTACTCGGAATAATGAGGATAGGTGCCGTCATCAACCTCTCCTTCAAGGTGCGAAAGGCTAGTTCACACACTTGAGTCCACACGAATTTTTCTCCTTTCTTNTTGCGCTGTGAGTAGCCTCTCTCGGATGAGTTGAATTTTCTCGGTAGTTTCTCGAAAAATCTCTGGTCCAAACAAACAACTCTCGCCGACTTCCAACCAACACGTAGGGGATCTACACGGTCTTCCATACAATGCTTCATACAGTGCCATCCCAATGTTGGTCTGATAGCTATTATTATACGCAAACTACACCAACGGTAAGTGATCATTCTAGCTTCCTTTGAAGTCCAACGCGCAAGCACGTAACATATCTTCCACAATTTGTATCACCCTTTCAGATTGACCATCCATTTGGGGATGAAAAGCTGTGCTAAAATGTAACTCTGTCCCCATGGCTTGTTGTAGACTTTGCCAGAACCGTGCCACAAATCGAGAATTACGATCCAACACGATAGAAAGTGGAACTCCATGCAAGCGCACAATCTCACGGACATACAGCTGGCTCAAAGTCTCCAAGGTGTCCGTGGTCTTCATACCCAAAAAATGAGCGGACTTGGTAAGTCTATCCACAATAACCCATACTGCATTATTCCTGCGCGACGTCCGTGGTAAACCCGACACGAAATCCATGGTGATGTGACCCCACTTCCACTTTGGGATAGGCAAAGACTGTAGTAATCCTCCTGGCTTTTGATGTTTGATCTTCACCTGCTGGCACCGCACATCGTGCTATGAATCTTGCCAAATCTTTCTTCATTCCTTTCCACCAATATTGGCGCTTCATGTCCCTATACATTTTTGTGCTACCGGGGTGAATAGCAAACTTAGAGCGATGACACTCTCCAAGTATCTCCTCCTTTAGGGACGAATCATCGGGAACGCATAGCTTCTCCCTATATCTCAATTCTCCATTTCTCAAAGACCAACCCTCCATAGTTTCTCCATTCTCCAATTTAGCTCGAATCGATGCTAATTCAGGATCCAAGCATTGCAATTCCACAACCCTACGTTGGAGAGTAGGTTGAGCCACAAGGTTGAACAAACATGGTCGGGATCCATCTTTTCCAACCCATAGATCAAAATCTCCAAGGGCATCCCTCATCTTCCATTTACATGCAAAAATATTGAGTTCACCCCAAGACTTTCTGCTAAGTGCATCGGCGACTACATTGGCCTTCCCTGAATGGTAGTTGAGTGTGAAATCATAATCTTCTAGATACTCAACCCACCTTCCCTGTCGAAGATTCAAATCTTTCTATGTGAACACATACTTGAGGCTTTTATGATCCGAGAACACTTGAAACTTTTCCCCATACAAGTAACACCTCCATAGCTTGAGAGCAAAAACCACAGCGGCAAGCTCCAAGTCATGAGTGGGATAATTCTGCTCATGAACCTTTAATTGTCTCGAACCATAAGCAACAACCTTGCCTCCCTGCATTAGCACACATCCCAAGCCTCATAGCAAAGCATCGGTGTACACATCATATCCTTCCCCACTACTCGGAATAATGAGGATAGGTGCCGTCATCAACCTCTCCTTCAAGGTGCGAAAGGCTAGTTCACACACTTGAGTCCACACGAATTTTTCTCCTTTCTTTGTGAGGCGAGTCATCGGCATTGCAAGCTTTGAGAACCCTTCCACAAACCTCCGATAGTAGCCTGCTAAGCCCAGAAAACTACGTACTTCGGTCACATTCTTTGGTGGTTCCCACTTCATCACTGCCTCAATCTTTGCGGGATCAACAACTACCCCTTGTTCCGACACCACAAGGGCAAGGAATTTTACTTCCTTCATCCAAAACTCACACTTATTCATCTTCGCATATAATTTATGTTCTCTCAATGTCTATAGCACAATAGAGAGATGGCGTCCAGTTCCTCGTGAGTCCGGGAATAGATTAGCATGTCATCAATAAACACGATGACAAACTGATCTAGATATGACCTAACTACCCTGTGCATTAAATCCATGAAGGCTGCTGGAGCATTAGTCAATCCGAACGACATCACTGTATACTCGAAATNCTGGCTCAAAGTCTCCAAGGTGTCCGTGGTCTTCATACCCAAAAAATGAGCGGACTTGGTAAGTCTATCCACAATAACCCATACTGCATTATTCCTGCGCGACGTCCGTGGTAAACCCGACACGAAATCCATGGTGATGTGACCNAGTCAATCCGAACGACATCACTGTATACTCGAAATGACCATACCGAGTACGAAAAGTAGTCTCAGGAATATCTTCCTCCTTGATCCGTAATTGATGATACCAGGTGCAAAGGTCAATCTTAGAGTAATATTTAGAACCCTTCAACTGATCAAATAGGTCGTCGATTCGTGGCAAAGGGTATTTGTTCTTCACAGTAACCCGGTTCAACCTCCGATAATCCGTGCAGAACCGTAGTGTCTCATCCGTCTTCTTCACAAAGAGGACCGAGGCTCCCCAAGGTGAAGTACTCAAACGTATAAACCCAATGGCCAACAAATGATTCAACTGCTTTCTTAGCTCCTTTAACTCCAAACGTGCCATTTGATAGGGAGCAATAGATATGGGTTCGATTCCCAGATAGAGATCAGTCCTGAACTCAATCTCCCTATGTGGCGGTAACTAGGGTAGTTCATCTGGGAAGACATCCAGAAAGTCTGACACTATCAATACCACATCCTCATGGAATTTATCCCGATCGTCTCCCATCAAACTAGCTAAGAAACTCAAATGGCTTCCCGCCTTCGCTTTCAAAAATCTATTACTCGTAGTAGGAAATGGGTGAGAAGATTTGTTATCTTTCTTGAAAGTGAAAACTACCCCTCCCGATAATTGAAATGAAATCGTCTTGTGAAAGCAATCCATCACCGCATGGAATTTTGACAACAGATTCATTCCGAAGATTATGTCATACCCCATCATGTCGAATGCAACCAAATCTACAATCAATTCTTGTTCTCCCATTTCGAAGCATACAACCTCTACACACCCTCGTAGTATCTAACCGTTCTGCCATAGGCAAGTCAATACTCAAGGCATGCTCTAGCTTCTCAAATTTCAATCCCAAACTAAGAGCATATGTATTACGTACAAATGAGTGGGAAGCACCGGGATCAAATACCTAGCCACAAGAGAGTACACTTAACATACCTTGTTATCTAATTTTCTTACACCCTCTTGTAAAATAGTATGATACAGAAAGGCAAGAAAAATAGAAAAGAAGATGATGACTACTGTTTAATGAAAGAAAAATTGGTGGAAACAACTGAAAAGGAAAATAGACAAATAGACAGGGAATTGCCAATAAAGTGAAAAATGAGAAAAATGAAATAAAGAAAAGCCATTCCCAGGCAAAATGTTGAGAAACTAGAAAGAGGTGTGCTACATAAAAAAAGGGGATGACTTTTGAACACCATTAACGTCATTTCGTTAGCCACTGACCTCTGGCCACATTATAACCTATAAAAAGCCCTAATTGATCTCAAGACTGATGCATGTGTAGGTCATCGACTCCAAGTGGGGTATGTTAACTAGTATTTCTTTATTTGCATCAATATTCTTCCAAGAGATTATGCTAAAATTAAGTTTGTTTCCTCAAAACTTCACTCTTATACTAACTATGCATGGGATTTTTGGATTGGCCATCTTTTGATCACATGCCTTTTGAGAGACAAGTCACTATAATCGAAGTGAATTTTTGCTGAGAGCATTCTGAGAGAGGTATGTGAAATCGAAGCTATCCATGGAAGTTGGTAAAGTGGAATGATTGTTATATGACAATTCTTGTTTCTAGAACGACCATTCCTACTACACAGGGAATTCCAAATGTCAATGTGACTAATACTAATTTTTGCATAGAGTAAATACCTATGAAAGAGGAGCATACGGGATAAGTCAAGATTGAGGGTTGAGAGTCCCAACGACCATGATGCTAATTCACCTTAATCAGCAATCTCACTTACACATCTGTTCGACTGAAGCCTGTGGGTAGCTTCACTGAAAAGCCTCATGAGACAACACTCGTTTGCTAGGGTAAACCTAGTGGTTCAACGGCTTATTGCATAAGCTAAATGCAATCGGATGACCTACGAAAAAGGCATTAAAAATTGATTTACATTCCATTGTTGTTGTATTACTAGAGATTAACAATATCTAGGTTAGGGGGTGTGTTTAGTAGTTAAAACTAGCATGTTTCCATGCCTTTTTAAGACTAATTATACTTTGATGGAGTTTAAATGATGACATTTCAGGGCATAAATTGTACAAGGGACCAAAGACAATGAATACCAGACTTTCATGCAACACCAGTATATTCTGGAGTAAAATTGGAAAAGTTTGGACTAAGCCAAGAACGTTCGAACGCCAATCAACGTTCGAACATTACCTTAAAACATGTGAAGACCAGATTGCTCAGACGTGTCATGTTGTAGCCAAGAAGGAAGACCCTAAGGTACTTGAGTTCCATGTTCAAATGCCAACTCACGTTCGAACGTCTACTTGAATTGATTAAGGACCAGGTGATGAGTGCAAAGCGCCAAGATGTGAATGGAATGTGAAAATAGGTTTCCACAAAAGACCACAGGCCATTTGAGTGAGAAGGTCAGGCCCCATCTAGCATTCGAACACCCATAAAGCAAAGATAGAAGACATGTTTGAACGTCAGACAATGTTCGAACGCCCATAAAGTAAAAACAGAAACAATGTTTAAATGCCAAATCACGTTCAAATGGTCTCCACAGGCAGGTTATAGAGTAGTTGGCTTTCACGTGGACATCGGCGGCATACACTATTCCTTCACAATCTCTTGTCCCCCCTCCTCCTTACCTATAAATACTCCCCTTGGGGGAGCCTTTGGAAGGGGAGATGGTTCTTGTAGTAGACTAGAACTTGGTTTGTATGGCTAAGACTACACCAAGAACTAGTAGAGAGCTTGGATGGAGGCTTAGACTCCCACTTATATAGTTAGTCTTACTCTTAGATTTATATTTGCTTGTATCAAGAGAGATAGTTCATTTGTTGGTTGAGGAAGCAACCCTTCATTTGTTGGTTGAGGAAGCAACCCTCAAAAAGTGACTAGCTTTCTTCTACTTTCATTGTTCATTTCTTTCACTTCCTTCATTCTTTCTTAAATTGGAAAAGCTTGGATCAAGCCAAGAACGTTCGAACGCCAATCAACATTTGAACGTTGCCTTAAAACATGTGAAGACCAGATTGCTCAGACGTGTCATGTTGTAGCTAAGAAGGAAGACCCTGAGGTACTTGAGTTCCACGTTCGAATGCCAACTCACGTTCGAACGTCTACTTGAATTGATTGAGGACCAGGTGATGAGTGCAAAGCGCCAAGACGTGCATGGAGTGTGAAAATAGGTTTCCACAGAAGACCATAGGCCACTTGAGTGAGAAGTTTAGGCCCCATCTGGCGTTTGAACACCAAAAAAGCAAAGACAGAAGACACGTTTGAACACCAGACAACGTTTGAATGCCCATAAAGCAAAAACAGAAACAACGTTTGAATGCCAAATCACGTTCAAATGATCTCCACAAGCAGGTTGCAGAGTAGTTGGCTTTCACGTGGACTTCGGTGGCATACATTATTCCTTCACAATCTCTTGTCCCCCCTCCTCCTTGCCTATAAATACTCCATTTGGGGGAGCCTTTGAAAGGGGAGATGGTTCTTGTAGTAGACTAGAACTTGGTTTGTAAGGCTTAGACTACACCAAGAACTAGTATAGAGCTTGGATGGAGGCTTAGGCTCCCACTCATAAAATTAGTCTTACTCTTAGATTTATATTTGCTTGTATCAAGAGAGATAGTTCATTTGTTGGTTGAGGAAGCAACCCTCCAAAAGTGACTAGCTTTCTTCTACTTTCATTGTTCATTTCTTTCACTTCCATTACTTGAGCTTCCTTCTTTCTTAGAGGAGTGAAACTCTTCCACTTTTCTAAAGCTTTACCGAAGCCATGAAGGGTGGAACGTGATTCACTCATTCTTCGTTGAAGATCAGCTCTTTGTTTAGTGTATTTCACATTGTAACTCCTCTAGTTGAAGGAATGAGTATCACTCACTTTTATGGCTTTACCAAAGCCCTGAAGAGTGAGTAGTTCCTCATTCACTCTTTAGTAAGAGGTGATGAATATGTATAAATTATTTGAAAGTTATATTTGTGCATTTATTTTATACTTTCATGCTTTATATTTCACTTTCTTATTGAATGATTGAATGCATCTAGCATAGCTAAGGTACTTTGTATAACCATGAGTTCTTTCTATGACACGGATGACTCTTGCATAAAAAGACACGTTGGTTCAAGGCAAGTACCTCGGCTAGATCTTCATGACAATATTTCAATCTTCACCATTATTGTGCTTTATTTAAAGAATGGAACATTAATGTCATAGCTGGATGCCTTGTAGAAACACTTGCTTGTTTGTAGACGGGTTGAGTCTCGGTATAGACAAATTCTTGCAAATTTTTAGAAAGGCATCGGGATCATGTGCTTAATTCTCACAGTCCATCTTTATCTTCCAGTTAACTTGTTATTGATATGGGGGTTAATTGAGTTATAAAACACGAGTATAATAAATTGGATGATTAATTACATGTTCTGATTCTCGAACTAAAGAGTGGTCATTACCTTTGATAATTTATCTTATATTTTGTCTTGAAAAAAAATCAATTGGAAAGAATCTTATATTCTATCCAGCAAACCCCATAACTTCAAACTCTCAAGGTTTCCAATTAGTTGGTCACTGTCACTGCTTACTTCAAAACACCAATGATAGTTCCCTGTGGATTCGACTCCAGACTTAACCAGATTATTACTATAGCTTGACTGTCTGCACTTGGGTGTACACATTTTAGATCAAGCCAGTGGTGGTGGTAGTGAAGTGTTTTGTAGAGAAGTGCTTTTAAGAAAGTCGAGGTTATTTTTAATTTTTTTTTACTTTTACTTACTTATTTAATTGTTAGAACTATTTTTGACTTATTTGGAAGCAATTAAAAGAATTTATTTTGAACACTACTTTATATATAATATTTTTTAAAAGACACCCCAAACATACCCTTAAAGGGCCTATTTTCCCCGTTAAATTTAAAAAATTAATATTAGCTGATAGATTAACTTTTAAAGTAAAATTTTAAACAATCTCAATCGCAAAAATTAAATATCATTTTTTATGTTTTCATATTTTTTATTTTATTATGTAGATATTTGACTAATCAAATTTGAATTTAGAATTGGATCAAACATTGGCCTGTACTCTATATCTTTGGGTTGATTTTGTGCTAGGTCGATAAATTGTGTGAAAAATT
Organism: Ilex paraguariensis; assembly: GCA_963454935.2. Lineage (NCBI taxonomy): Eukaryota > Viridiplantae > Streptophyta > Magnoliopsida > Aquifoliales > Aquifoliaceae > Ilex > Ilex paraguariensis. The sequence goes on from CAUOFW020000001.1 coordinate 3,214,757, forward strand.
GCTAGCCCCACCCCAATTGTGATCACATTATTGTACAACAGTCACTAAGCACTATCAATTTTAATAATTAGGTGTATCTATCAATCACATTCCCATTTTCTACTAATTAAATGGGTGCCACAGTCGAGAACTACCTTTACTTAGAGCTAAAAAGGAGCCTAAGAACGTATTATATATTTAGCCAGTATAATGTTGGGAACCTATTGGTCAAAAGAGGATATTTAGGATATGATTGTGGAAGATCCAAGCCCACTTTATATCGAATTTTTCAAACAATTCAGTTTAGTTCCACATGGCACTTAAAATAAAATCTAGCCCCAAACATGGTACAAAAGCATCCATAATTAGGGACAATACATTGTCTTTGTTTTCTTCTCAAGAATTTAAGTGGTCTCTTTCTAAAGAAATAGGTACCTTGTTAATATAGGATAAGTGATCTATCTATGAAGAAAATAAAAGAAAAGAATATTAGAATGAACCCTAGTCTCAAAATCAGTTCATGATTTGGATCTAACATTTCTTTCGAGGCAATTCGAACGCACAACAAGGTGTGGGAGGGAGAGTTAGGCCTTTGGAAATCACCGAAAGCCACCAGTCTAAGTGGTGTAGTTGCTCGCACTCACTCTTAGCCCCACTTCATTAAAACTGGCAAGCAACCATGATTGGTTTGTCTTTGAACTAACGACCGAGGGGATGGATTAGGGCCTGGTATTGGACGGGGTGACCGGTCAGCTTCTCTATCTCGAATTTTTTGAGCAATTTTGACCAAATTATGTAGTTTAGTCTATGACAAAATTTTCATTTATATGAAATTATTCTAAACTGAATTTTACTCACTTAACACAATTTTTGAATTGGGATGTAATTATTATTTGTCAAATGTCAAGAGTTGATCAAGGAATAAATTGCAATATTAAGGGGTGTGATTATAATCTATCATCAAAAAATTTGAAGGAAGTGTGTTGTGTTCCGTTAGGAACTAAGGTGGTGTTTTATAAAACTGAAAGTTGAACACTAAAAATTGAATTATGAATTTTAAGTATTGAATGCTGAAGTTTTTAATTCGCAGACTGTTTGGTATCAACTAAAATTTAAGTATTAAATTAAATTAAACAATTTGACAAATATAAAAAGTTGAAGTCTAAAAATTATTATTATTCTAATTTTGTCCTTCTTTTAATTATCTCTCTACAACTACTTTATTCCTATCACCACTACCACCATAAAGGTGGTGGTGATGACAATTGTAGTTGTTGTGGCATAATGGTGGTGGTGCCAACGAGACAATGATGGTTGTGAAACCCAGGAAAAATTTAAATTTTTGGGTTGGCAACTTTGTCAGTCGATGTCTCAGGTGTCAGCAGGTTAAGGCTGAGCACTAGAGACCAGCGGGATTACTCCAGCCTTTGAAAGTAGCTGAGTGAAAGTGGGAACATGTCACGATGGATTTTGTGACTCACTTGCCACGAACATCATGGGGTCATGATGCGGTGTGGGTGTTAGTGGACCGGCTTACTAAGTCGGCACACTTTTTGGCTGTGCGGATGACCTTCACATTGGAGGAATTCTGCAGGTTGTATATATGGGAGATTGTCCGGTTGCATAGGGTACCCATCTCTATAGTATTAGATCAAGATCCCAGGTTTATGGCTTATTTTTGGGAGAGTTTTCAGCGGGCCATGGGGACATAACTGATGATGAGCACTGCTTTTCATCCCCAGATAGATGGTCAGTCAGAGAGGACTATCCAGACATTAGAGGACATGCTACGGGCATGCGTTCTAGATCTCAAGGGTCACTGGGAAGATCACTTGCCCTTGGTGGAGTTCGTCTATAACAATAGTTATCAGGCGAGTATACAGATGACACCCTATAAGGCGCTATATAGGTGGGCATGTCGTTCTCTGGTATGTTGGACGGAGATAGGAGAGAGGTCTTCTATGGGTCCGAAATTGGTTAAAGACACCTTGGAGAAGGTGGACTTGATTCGGAAGCGTCTTCTTACGGCTTAGAGCCGGTAGAAGAGCTATGCTGATAGATAGTGACGACCTCTAGAGTTTGAGGTGGGAGATCATGTCTTTTTGAAGGTGATACCTAAGAGAGGAGTGGTCAGGTTTGGTAAGCAGGAAAAGCTGTTGCCCGGGTATATCGGGCCCTTTGAAGTACTCAAGAGGGTGGGTGCAGTGGCTTACCGGTTGGGATTATCGCCAAATTTTTTGGGTGTTCATGCGGTATTCCATGTCTCTATGCTCCAGAAGTATACTCCAGATCCGAGACATGTGGTGGATTGGCGTGAGTTGACAATTGATGCGGATGAGACTTTCGAGGAGGGACCGGTGCGTACCATGGATAGCTGTGAACAGGTTTTGCTAGGCAAGACTGTGCAGCTAGTGAAGGTGCTATGGCAGCACCGAGGAGTGGAGAAGGCGACATGGAAGCTCGAGGACACTATCCGTACCAATTAGCCTTTCTTGTTCGGGGATGGAGGTACATTGTTATGGTAATTTAGCATTTTTTGACTGTTGCATATGAATGTGATTGTATGTGCATGTGTATGTGAATTTCGGGGACGAAATTTTTTTAAGGGGGGAAGAATGTGAAATCTGGGAAAATTTTGAATTTTTTTTTCTGAAAAAGAGCAAAATGGTAATTTGTCATCCTAATATGTATTTAAAATACACATTTTTATAGAGCTCAGGATGGGACAACGAACCTCACCGTTGGATTCGCATCGCAAAATCTAGCTGTCCTGTCAATTTTTGTCGAATTTGGAGATAGTCGAGTTTTTTACGTTTTTCGAGACGACGGGCGTCCGGTGACTCCCAAAAATGAAATTTTTATAAAAATTTTGAAAGTTGAAAAATATTTTAAATAAAGTTCATATAAAATATTTTGAACTTAAACCGGTATGAAATTTAATCGTTTTGGGGCGAAAACGGACCCGAACAAAAGGGGACACGTGGCACGACTCGAGCCAAGCCTTAGAAAGTATAAATAGGGCTAAATATCAGATATTTCAGTAGAAATAATCTCTGGTATTTAGCTGGTTTCAGACATTGGAGAGAAAGAGAGAAAAAAAGGGATAAATCCAATTTTGTCTCTGCAATTCAAGAAGATCCGTCGGTCGGAATTGCTCAAGCCAAGAATCAACGTTGATCTACACAACAAGAACTACGCGTGGGTACCAAGAACGAAGATTTTCACCAAAGATCAAAAGGCGAGATTTTGGAGAAATCAAAATCTTGAGCTTTGGGGGTGTTCTTGGAGGTTCTAGTATTCATTCTACACTTCTATTGAGGTAGGGTTCTTCCTACTTTGATTTTACTCCTACCTTAAGGGGCTATTTTTGGTGGCTGAAATATGACTGTTATGTGGTTGTTTTGTGGCTGAAATATGGATGTCTTATGATTGTTTATGGGCTGTCCAAATGGACTATTTTTGGACATGTTTTAATGGGAGAAATTGGTTTATATGTGGGCTATTTTTGGGACAGTTATGCGGCTGTTTATGGACTGTTTTTATGGCCTGTTAAGGGTCATTTTTATGGCCTAATATGGACTAAAATTGTGACTATTTTTAGGCCATTTATGGAGTGTTTTTAGGGCCATTTCATGGACTATTTTTAGGACATTCATGGACTGTTTTTAGGGCCATTCCATGGGCAATTTTTTAGGCCATTCATGGACTATTTTTAAGACCATTCCATGGACTATTTTAGGGCCATTTTACGGACTATTTTAGGCCATTTTACAGACTATTTTGTGCTTCGATAAGGGGCTATTTTGTGGGTTGTTATGTAGGCTAGTACATGGGCTGTTGTGTGTTATAATTTGCCTTTGTGATTAAGTGTGTTATTGACATAAAGATAGTGATAACATGCTTGGAATTGTTTTATGAAAAAGTGTCAATGTATATGCATGCGTGTGTTATATTGACATTGTGACAAATTTGGTATCTATATGTTTAGAACATAACTTACCATGGATATGTTGAGATTGTTCATATGTCATTCATAACATATTGAACATTGTAGCGTAGTGCATAGAGGCATCCCATTCATGGGCTTAGGCATGAGCATAGGTGTGTGTGTGTGTGTGAGTTAGGCATGGTTCATTCAAGCATCATTCTTGGTGATTGAAGGGTGGGCTCAGAAAAGTGGGATTGAATGTCCTACTAGGTCGCACGGTTACATGCATAAGAAAATTTGTGTCGGGTATAGCAAGTAGGGCTAGACACTCCCTCAGGTGAAAAACCCAGCCACTTGGTTCATACACTTACCGGCGGTGAAATTCCAGAAAAATGTAATGGCATACAGAGCCGGAGGTGCGATTCTTGAATCCGATACCCAATAAAGACACATGATTTTGATATATAAATTCTTCATTTGATCGGAAACATCCAAGAATGAAATGGTTTTATGACATATGGTTGATTTCAAAATGATCTTTGGATGTGTTTCATCAAAGACGTTGTTTTACACATATGCATGGCATTGTGTTGTGGGAGTCGGTGAGGACTCGAGTTAAAGTTGTATGAGTGAGTTCCATCTCATTTCATTGCATGGCATGGTGAATTCCAATATAGAGTTACATATTCTTACTTGGAATGTTGATGTGAATATGAACTGTCAAATGTGAACATTGCATATGCACTTAGGTTGGGAGTAGCCCTTGTACGATATACTTTACTAGGCATTGGCTCACCCTATTCGGGAAACATTTCAGGTACGGGTCATACTCCGAGGGACGGCATTCACTTGGGCACTTAAGGAGGAAGAAAAGCCGACTTGTGGCTTTCAATCCATTTCTTTTGTAAGATTAGACTTGTAATTAAATTTTGGCATGTAGTGTGTAAAGGAATTGTAATAGAGTCTATGTGGACAGTTTTAATATAGTCTTGCATGTTTGTATGAGTATGGATAATTGGACCCGGTATGACTAATGTTTACTTATAAATGGAGCTGGTGTGGTCATTGTTAAATATTAGAGCTCGGATGGGTCTTGTTATTATATAATGCACAGGTTGTGTTTTGAGTAGAGTTCCCCTTACAAAGGAGACTCTATCCAAATTTTTAAAGAATAGACCCCGGTAAATGGGGCACAACATTGAGATATCGAGTTACTCGATATCCACGGGCATTCCGTAGGTTGATGGGTAATCAACAGACCCCCAGATTTGGGGGTGTCACAATGGTGGCAATAGTGGTGGTGATGGTAGCGGCACATTGGTGGTGGTGACAGTAGTGGTGATAGTGGTGGCGGTGCACAATGATGGTGGGAACGGTAGCACAATGGTGGTGGTGGCGGTAGTGGTGGCGGTGCCACAATGTTAGTGGTGGTGGCGGTGACACAATAGTGGTGGTGATGGTGTTGGTGGCAGTGGTGGTGACATAATGGTAGTGGTGGTGGCGGCAACACAATGGTGGTAGTGGTAGAGGCTGCACAATGGTGGTGATGGTGGTAGTGGATGCTGGGTATTGAAAAGTTAAGAGTGTAAAATGTATTGAGGGTATATTTCTCCATTATGAGGAATTGATAAGTAAGTGATTTGCTACTAAAAATGTTAGCCTATTTTTGTGGAATGCTTAAAATATTAAGTGATATGAGTTTTAGGTTATCAAACGAGTTTAATTCATTAAATGCTTAAAAGTATTCAATTTTAAGTCTAAATGGTATTATTAAATAGCCATTTTAGATTAGTTTATGTAGGCCCATTGCCTATTGGGTTGGTAAAACAAGGGGCGGTAAGGGGGTAGGGGACCCCTACTTCTGTAATAGAAACAAACCTAAATAAGTAGTAATCAGATAGGCCAAAGTTAACTTGGGGGGCCCTTTGTATTTGCATTTTACCACCTGGAAAAAAACAAGAAGAAAATTTGAGGACCTATAAGTAGATGGGAATTTGAAATTGAATAATCGATCAAAATTATTTAAGGGGACATGAAGCAGAGCCTCTATCTAGACACAACATGTAGACAAGCTGAATCCTGCATCGAGAACATATAAAGCCCCGAGTAGGGGACGCCGAGGATACACGCATCCTCTTGGGGCCTATAAAGCCATGGAAAGGAAAATGGTCACAACCTCGAGTAATAAATGTTGAATAGACATGTCGGACTCCGTGATGGCACATGTAGCAAAGAGAATTTACAAAAGAGAATTTACAAAATGCCTCTTCAAGTTTGGATCAAATTACAATTATATCCCTCTGGCTTGAATTTCAGCAAATTACCCCCATTTTTCTTCTCAAGAGAAAATGATGTGATGGGTAATCTTGTTTCTTTGTAAAATTTGAAATTATATGTTTTGCAAATGAATATTTTTGTCATTTTGGATTGACATGATTTATAAATATTCAACTTTGAGGATGTATTGACGTACTACACTAACTACATAGGAAATATTTGATTGGGTAATAGTGAGATAATTGCGCATTCCAACCAACTTACGATACCAATCTAGATACTCAAACAAGACACTATCATCCATCAACAATTTCTAATTTAGATCCATAGGAACATCAATTGGTCTACCACCAAACAAACTTGCTTCTTCTAACATGTTAAGTACATTTTTTTCTCTAAGATAAACAAATACCCAGTTTAGATCTATTAACCTTATTAATTAAGAGGTACCTAAGTTTTCCTAGATCCTTAGTATGCAATTGGTCTTGCAAGAAAGTTTTAAACTTGGCAATCCCCTCATAATCATTTCCAGTGATTATAGTGTCATCTACATAAACCACCACTAGAATATATCTTGTGTCTGTCTATCTATGAAGCATAGAGTAGTCTGTCTAACATCAAAGAAGACCAGACTATAAAATTGTATCTGAAAACTTACAAAACTATACATTCGGTGACTGCTTCAAACCATACCAAGATTTCTTTAACTGACACACACTCTTATAGGAATCTCCCTGAGCTGTAACCCAGGTGGCTGCTCCATGTAGACCTCTTCAAATAAGTCTCCATGTAAGAAGATATTATTTACATCTACTAGAAAACAAGGGCCAATTAAGATTAGCAGCCAAAGAAATCAATATAAGAACATATGAGATTTTGGAAATAGGAGAAAAGGTCTCCTGATAATCAACATCATAGGTCTGAGTAAAGCCTTTATCAAGAGGTAAATGAACAAGCTCTGACTCCACATAACCATCTGAACTAAATTTAATATTGTACACATAGCAAAAACTAATAGTCCATTTACCAAGAGGTAGAGGACCAAGCTCCTAAGTCCCATTATGATGTAAGACATACATCACCACTTCCATAGATATCCTCCAAATTGGATTAGATAACACACCTTGTAAGTGCTTAGGAATAGAGATAGTAGATAGTTGAGAGATAAAACAAGAGAAGACATGAGACAAGGTACATTAGAAAAAAATGAGCAATGTGATGGTTAGTAACACATGATTGAGTACCTTTTCGAAAAGCAATAGGTAAAGAGTCAGAATTACCTTAGGGACCAAGATCAAGTGACATCTATGAAAATGGTACAGGCACCTCATTCAAGGATAACAAGAGTATACACAGAGTGGAGCAGTAGGCGGGAGCACAATAGGCAATGAAATATCCAACGCTAAGGGAAGAGGTGGTGGTATAGGGGACAACCAAAATTCAAGACCCAGAGGTTGAGCAAGTATCGAAAAATATGGAACAGATTCCGCAAAAGTGACATCAGCACAAGTGAGGTACCGACAAGGAGAGGATTGTAGCAATGATACCCTTTTTGTGCATAAGAGTATCCAAGAAAGACACATTTGGGAGTAGGAGGCTCAACTTTATCAAACACAAGGCCCAAAGTTGTGAACATAACAGATACACCGAAAAACCTTAGGGGTTAAGAAAAATAAGGGCTTACTAGGGAAACAAAAATAATATAGACTTTGCTCATTTAACACAAACAACGACATACAATTAATAAGGGGACAAGAAGTGAGAACAACATCACTCCAAAAACAATGGGGAAGATTCATCTATAATTACAGTGCACGGGGAACTTCTAACAAATGACAATTTTTGTGCTCAGCGACACCAATCTACTAAGAGTTGTAAGCCCAAGAAGTCTAATGAATAATGATAGCTTTACTAAGATAAGCTGAAAAGGGATCAAATTCATATTCATGAACATTATCCGAATGCAAAATATGATAATAATACTAGGTTTTATTTTTTTACAGAAGGTCTCAAATATAGAAAATAAGTCCAGACGAGCATTAATGAGAAATAACTCAGTCACATGAGAATAATCATCTATAAATGACACAAAATAAGGATATTTATTAGATGAAATATTATTTATTAGAACCCATACATCAGAATGTACTAACTGAAAAGGACTACAAACACAATTATTAACATAGACTCAAAGAACACATGGTGATGCTTACTAAGTTGATAAGCTTCAAGATATAGACAACACATAACTAAGACATAGAACTTGATGTTTCAGATTCTAGAGAGAGGGATGACCAAGAGAACAACGCTACTGAAAGGGAGATGATGAGGTTTGAAGTGCTCGAGTACGTGGATCAAAATCAAATTAATAGAGACCACCAGCTTCATGTCCGGTATAAATCTTCCTCTTCATCTTCAGATCCTAAAACACAAAATAAGAGGGATAAAAGATTACGGAACAATTTAGGGAACGAGTAATCTTGCTAATGAAAAACAAATCAAAAGGGAATTAAGGGACAAATAAAATGGATGATAAGGACATATCAATACTCAGTTAAGTAATCCTCAAACCTAAAACTTTAGAAGAAGTACCATTAGCAAGAGTAACTATAAAACCTGAGAAAATTTGAATTTTTATGAAAAATGGCAAAACGGTAATTAGTCACTACGATACGAGTTGAAAACCCAAAATTTTTTAGAAATCATATGATGAAACAAACCTCACTTTTAAATTCGTATTACGAAATTTAGTTACCCAGTCAATTGTTTTTGAATTCTGCGATAGTCAGATTTTTTACGTTTTATGAGGCCAAGTATCCAAGAGGTATAAAAAGGGGGAAAATAAGATATTTCAATTGTGAAACATAGAAAATAATTTAAAGATATTTCAAATAAAATATATTGAATTTAAAACGGGATGAGATTTAATTGATTCTGAAAAAAATCGTACCCGAAAAAAGCGGACGTGTGGTACAATGAGAGCTAGGTATCCAAGGGGTATAAAAAGGGGGGGGGGAATTAAAATTTTCCCCAATTGTGGCTGTTCGATTTTCCAAAAAAAATAGAGGGAAGAGAAGAGGGAGAAAATCAAGGATTCTTTATTTTCTCTCTATGATCTAGGGCCAATCTTTGGTCAGAATTCTTCGGGTTAAAAGCTAAAGTTCATAAACTCGACGAGGGCTACATCTACGTACCAAAAATCAAAGATTTTGATAAATTCTCAAAGACGAAATTTTTAAAAATCAAGGCTTGAAGCTTGATTTGGGTTCTTGGGAGCTTTCTACCACTTGTATTACGCTTCAAGAGGTAAAGTTTTCTCCTAGCAAGGTTTATTTTCAACCTAACATTTGATATGAAATGATTAGCATGACTTGGGATGAAATCTCTTGTCTAAATGTATTTCTAGTGCAACTAGAGTATGAGAAATCTTAAAGAAATGTGCTAAAACTAATTTTTGCATGAATTAGGTTTTAGGTGAAATTGCTTGTTTTGGTAATTTCATGAGAATTGTATTGTTTGGGCATGGTATGAGTTTACATTTATGTCTTGAAGGTGTTTGATAAAATGCCGATGTTAATTTACCATGTTGGTTTCATTGAATATGTTATAGCATGCTTGGTGGAAAATGTGGAATGCAATTATATGCACAAGATATAATTGACATTCTGAAAATGATGTATGTCATGCTACTTTCATGATATGATGAACATGACATTGAAAGTTACAATTGTACATCACATTGCATAAGCACTGGAAGCATCACATTCATGGGTAGGTGACATGGGTGTGGGTGAGTGCATGGTTTCATCAAACACCATTCTTGGTGGATGATGCGTAGGCTTGGGAAATTTAGACCAAGGCTCGACTGAGTCGCATGGGGTTGCATTGAAAATAGGGTTAGGGTTAGTAATAAGGGCTAAATTGTCCCTCGGGTGCAAGACCTACTGATTTGGATATGCACTTCATTGGTATCGAGCCCATAAAGTGTGTTGGAGTATGCGGAGCCATTGGTGGAAGTCCATAAATGTCGTTTCGGTTGGGTGCCAATTGGTGGAAGTCCATAAATGCCTACCCCAAGAAATGACTCAGGATTTATAATGGTCATTGGATGTGTAACATCAAATGGAGGGGTTTGGAATTCTCGGATTCATACGTATTGCATTGCATGTGTTAAGGGAGCTGGGGAAGGATCGGGTTACATTGCTTGTGTGAGTCTCATCTTATAACATGGCATGGCATTATGACATTCATTCCTGAAGTTGCATATTCTTGGATGAATGCTTGTTTGATTGTTCAATTGAATATGAACATTTCATATGCATCTAGGTTGGGGATTAGCCTCTTTAGCAGATACCCTATTGAGCGTAGCTCACCCTTTATGGGGACAACATTTCAGGTGCGGGCCAAGCACAGGTGGATGACTTTCACTTGGGGCCTCATGGATGAAGAAAGCTGAATTGTGACTTTAAATTACATGTTTGTAAAACAAGTGTGTAATTAGTTTTTGGGATATGTAATATTGTATAAGTATTGTAAAACAAATTCATATGAACTGTATTTTTTGTAAAATTTGAATTTATATGAGTTTGGATGAGTGTTGTATGAGATTGGATGAGTTGGGATTGAAAAAGGATTGAAGCGGGTACAAATTGGGCTCTTCTACTGGTAGAACATTGGTTTTCTACCGGTAGAAAAATTCTAGAGAGCTCTTCTACCAGTAAAACATTGATTATCTAACTGTAAAAATATTCCAAATAGTTCTTCTACTGGTAGAATGTTGATTATCTACTAGTAGAAGAATTCTAGGGAGTTTTTCTACTAGTAGAACTTTGATTATTTATCAGTAGGTTCTCTTAAATTTTCATATAAAAATATGTTTGTCAAGCCTTCGCGCCTTGAGTCATTTTGTTCAAAGGAAGTAACATGGAGTAATATTAAGGATAAATAGATGTATGTTGGACCTTGGAAGAGTCAAGTGATTGAAATATACACAGGTTATGCGTTTGGGAGTGCCTGGTAAAAGGGAGACTATGCGCAAACGTTGTGTTGTTTATGATCCCGATAAAGGGGATGTTACACCGCAGTGTTGGGTTATGCAGCATTCATGGGTACTTCCGTGGGTTGATGGGTGGTCAACGGGTTGACAAAAGACCCCCAATTTTTGGGACATCACAGCTTGGTATCAGAGCCTTGGTTCTCGATTTACCTAGAGTTGGCGGGGCATGGTTTTAGGTCGTTGCATCCATTGTGCATTACATGTTATGTGCTCTAAATGCTACATGTAATGTGTTATGTGAATAATATTCATGGTTAAATGTATATGAAAAAGAGATACTAGGGTTAGAGAACATAACCTTGCGAGTTGGAAGGAACGGGACGTTCACGGTATAGATGTCTACTAGTGGGTGGCACGCGCTCTACTAGTGAGACAATGAGAGAAATATCAATGTTTCAACTTGATCCCAATCTTGGCATACTAAGTTGATACTCTATTGCTATTTGACAGGTGTGTAGATTGCAAATAGAGGGAGAGGACACCAAAACGATTGAGGAACTGGGCGGAACATCAATCAGCCACTACCAGCCTTTAACCAACAATCCTTCATGGAGGCTATGGGCACGATGACTGCCACCTTTTTGCAAGCTAGTGCAAATGTGGGCCAATGAGGCTCAAGTAATCTCCAAAATTTTAAGGCACAAAGCCACCGACTTTTATATGAGGGGCTGATCCGATGGTGGCCAACCATTGGTTCCAGCAAGTTGATAAGATCTTAGAGGTTATGGAGATCACATCCGGTGTTTCTAAGATAAGGCTAGATGCATTCTAGCTTGAAGGAGAGGCCCATTTCTGGTGGGTTTGAGAAAAGGCCTCGAAGAACCTAGAGGCAATGACATGGGGAGAGTTATGAGAGCTCTTCATAGGCAAGTATTTCCTATCGGCTGCTCAGTAAGCGAAGCCTGAGAATCCTTGGATTTGAAGAAAGGGACTATGACGATAATGGAATACATGGTTAAGTTCACCGAGTTGGCCTGTTTTGCCAATGATTATGTGGCTACAAACTTGGACAAAGTGAGGAGGTTTGAGGATGGTTTGAAATTGTCCATCTAGGGAAAGATTGTGGGCCACTACCTAAAAGATTTGGACTCAATGGCCGAGATAGCTATGGCCATTGAGAGAGATGTGGAAGACACAAGGGGCATCTGAGAAGCAGGTTCTAAAGACAAGAAGAAGGAAAGTCAATGCTCATCTTCTAGTTTAGGGAAGAAGCATAAGACTTATACCCCACAAGGGCAGCAGGGATAGGACCGCGGATATCAAGGCCAAGGTCAAGGTCAATCCTCCCAAAGGTAGGAGAAACTTCAAGATGTCCTACCAAGCAAGTCAGAGGGCGTGTTTCATATGTCACCAATTGGAACATATGAAGCGGGATTGTCCTCAGAGGAGGGGATCCCAGAGTTATGGGACATCTTAGTCCTAATCATCGGTGGGGCACCCACAGACTTATTCCTCCCTACCCCTTATGGGCCAGGGAAGTCAATTTCAATTTTAGGGTGCTACATAGGCCACTACCACTTCATGAGTGGGGACTCCGCAATTAGACCAGATGGGCCAGGGGCATGGATTAAGGCTAAGGACAGGGCTTATAGGTCAGGACTTCAGGGACTTAGGGGTGAGTCTATGCCATCACACCTCAAACTAAGCCAGTAGATCAGTTGGTTATTTAGGATACATTTCCACTCTCTCGCATATGGGCAATGGTATTACTTGACTCTGATTCATCAAATTCAGTTATTTTTGCATCATGTGTAAAGGATTTGGGCTTATATGTTGACACCTTGGAAGAGCCATTACATGTGAGTTCTCCCCTTCTAGTTAGGGTATACATTAATCAGATATGTTGAGGATTCTATTCAAAGTGGACCTTAGGGTCATGGACATATTGGAGTTTGATGTCATCCTCGGAATGGACTGGTTGATGGCACACCAAGTTGTCATCGATTGTGATCAGAAGAGGGTTACTGCCTACACATCGAAGGGTGTTTGCTTCAAGTTTTAGGGGAAAAAGCATGATGTTTTACCCCAACTAGTGTATGATTCTCAGTGGCATGAGCAGTTGATGGGCTGGCTTGTGAGCCTTACCCTAGAGGACGAGGTGAGACAAGAGATGGGTCTATATCGGGGATTTGTGAGTATGCAGATGTTTTTCTAAATGAGTTATTGAGATTACCTCCACATTGGGATGTAGACTTCACCATTGATTACAACCCGGTGCATCCCCTATTTCTATGACTCCACATAGAATGACACTTGTAGAGTTGCAAGAACTCAAGGTCCAGTTATAAAAAATGTTGGACAAGGATTTTATTAGGCCGAGTACCTCACCTTGGGACGTTCCGGTGTTATGTGCCAAGAAGAAGGACAACACCCTTCGGCTTTGTATAGATTATCGATAGTTGAATAGAGTTACTATCAATGTGACACCCCAAAATCCGGGGGTTCGTTGATTACTTATCAACCCGCGGAATGCCCGTGGATACCGAGTAACTCGATATCTCAACGTTATGCCCCATTTACCGGGGTCCATCTTTTATTAAAAATTTGGGCAGAGTCTCCTTTGTAAGGAGAACTCTACTCAAAACATAACATGTGCATTATATAATAACAAGACCCATCCGAGGTCCTATATTCAACAGTGACTACACCGGGTCCATTTATAAATAAACATTGGCCACACTAGGTCCAATTTTCCATATTCATACAAACATGCAAGATCATATTAAAACAGTTGATATAGATTCTATCACAATTCATTTACACATTACATGCCAAAATTTAATTAAAAGTCTAATTTTACAAAAAAAATGGATTGAAAGCCACAAGTCGGCTTTTCTTCTTCCTTAAGTGCCCGAGTAAGTGCCGTCCCTCGGCGTATGACCCGTACCTAAAATGTTTCCCGTATAGGGTGAGCCAATGCCAAGTAGAGAAAAACTCCTACTAGGGCTACTCCCCACCTTAAATGCATATGCAATGTGTATAAGCAACATTTAACATTTAACAACCATTCATACAAGAATATGTATTCAATGTTGAAATGCAACCATGTCATGCCATGAAATAAGATGATACTCACTCATGCACTTAAACCCAAGTCTTCACTGACTTCCACAACACAATGCAATGCCAATGTGTAATGACCCGTCTTCGACGAAAATACATCCAATGATCGCTTTGAATAAAAAATCATGCGTTTAATAAATTAGATCATTATTGGATGGTACTCATTAAATGAGTATTTTCTTATAAATCAAAATCTTGTGTCTTGTTGGGCAACGGATTTTGGATTTTATACCGCCGGTTCCGTATACCATACTACACTTTTCTGGAATTTCACCACAGGGGAGTGTATAACCAAGTCGCCGGGTCTTGCACCCGAGGGAGAGTCTAGCCCTACTTGCTATACCCGACACAAGTTTTCTTCCATGCAACCATGCGACTCAAAAGGGATCTTCGATCCACTTTTTCCCGAACCCACATACCAACCACCAAACAAGGTGTTTGATCAACCATGCATCTCACACACCCACACTCATGACTTATGCCCATGAATGTGATGCCTCTATGCACAATGATACAATGTTCAATATGCTATGAATGACATATGAACAATCTCAACATATCATGATAAGTTATGTTCTAAGCATATAGATACCATATTTGTCACAAATTCAATATATCATAACATGCATATACCAACAATTGCATTTCCAATCATAAATCATGTCATAAGTCCATAATTTCACTTTCATAATCATAGGCAAGTGATATCACAACTTTTAGGCTAATAACACACCTAATCATTAAGGCATAATATAACACATAACGGCCCATGTAATAGCCCACGTAACGGCTCTTATCTAAACTACAAAACAACCCATACAAACCACCATATAACAGCCCATATATAGCCCACAAAATAGCCTAAAAACAGTCCGCAAAAATAGTCCAAAAACAGTCACAATTTCAGTCCATAACATGGCCTAAAAACAGTCCATAATTCAGCCCTTTAACAGCCCCTTAAACTGCCCAAATTCAGCCCCTTAACAGTCCCTAATTAGTGCGCAAAATAGCCCCTAATTAGTACACAAAACATCCCTTAATTAGTGCACAAAAACAGCCCTTAATTAGTGCACAAAACAGCCCCAATTTCAGCACCTAAAACAGTCCATTTGGACAGCCCTTGAACAGCCCACACATAAACCAATTTCAGCCACTAAAAGCCCACTTAAGGTAAGAATAAAACCAAGGTAGGAGGGAACCCTACCTCAATAGAAGTGTAAGAACTTCTACAACACCAAATCAACCTCAAAGCTTTGATTTTCCCCAAAGTCTCCTCTTGGATCTTCGGTGAAATCCACTCTTTTTGGTACGTACGCGTAGCCCTCGTCAAGGAGATGAACTTTGGCTCTTGGTCGGAGTTGATTCGACGACGGAACTCCAGATATTAAAGAAGGAAGAATTATTTTCTCTCCTCTTTCTCTCCAACGTGTGAACCAGCAGAATACATAGATATTTATGCTGAAATATCTAATATTTAACACTATTTATAATTCCCAAGACATGGCCTGAGTCGCGCCACGTGTCCCCCACTTGCTCGGTCTGTTTTCACCCCGAAACGATTTAATTTCGTACCAGTTTAAGCTCAAAATATTTTATATAAAATTTATTTAAATTATTTTCCAACTTTTAATTTTTTTTTTTAAATTTCGTTTTTGGGGGTCAGCGAACACCCGTCGCCTCGAAAAATATGAAAAACTCGACTATCTCAGAATTTGATGAAAATTGATAGGACAGCTAGATTTCGCAATACGAATTCAATGGTGAGGTCCGTTTCATCACACGAGGTCTAAAAAAATACCAGTTTTTCAACCTGCGCTATAATGGCAAATTACCATTTTGCCCTTTTTTTAGAAAAAAATTAAAATTTTTTCCGGGTTTCACAATCAAGAATAGGTACCCTTTGGCACAGATTGATGGCTTGTTTGATCAACTAAGGAGGGCACGGGTCTACTCTAAGATAGATCTACACACGAGTTACCATCAGTTAAGGTTTTGGGAGGCAAATATCCCTAAGATGACGTTTAGGACGCGGTATGACCATTTTGAGTTCACAGTTATGCCTTTTGGATTGACGAATGCCCCGACAGCATTCATGGATCTCATGCATAGGGTGTTCCAACCCTACCTAGATCAATTTGTCATGGTCTTTGTTGATGACATCTTGATCTACTCCAAGTCTAAGGAGGAGCATGAGGGCACATAAGGGTTATTCTCTAGACCTTGAGAGACCATCAGTTGTATGCCAAGTTTAGCAAATGTAAATTTTGGCTGACTGAGGTAAAATTTTTGGGATACATGGTGTCGGCTTCGGGTGTTTTCGTGGATTCAGAGAAAGTTGTGGCGGTTATGAGTTGGGAGAGGCCGAAGTTAGTCTTCAAGATACGTAGTTTCTTGGGATTGGTGGGGTATTATAGGAGGTTCATTGAGGACTTCTCCCGACTAGCTGCACCAATGACTAGATTGACCTGGAAAGAGGTCAAGTTGAAGTGGAATGACACGTGTGAGAAGGCATTCCAGGAGTTGAAGAGGAGGCCTACTTCAGCTCCTATTCTGATAGTTCTGGAGAGGGGACAGAGGTACACCGTCTATTGTGATGCCTCTAAGGATGGACTTAGGTGTGTATTGATACAGTCTAGGAGGGTGGTAGCTTATAATTCTCGACAGTTGAAGAGCCATTAGTAGAACTACCCTACGCATAACATGGAGTTGGCGGTCGTCATCTTTGTTTTGAAAGCATGGCGTCACTATTTGTATGGAGATTAGTTTGAGGCATTTTCAGGCCATAAAACTCTAAAGTACATCTTCACGCACTAGGACCTCAATATCAGGCATTATAGGTGGATGGAGTACCTGGAGGATTATGACTTTACTTTGCATTACCATCCCTAGTAAGGCAAATGTGGTGGCTGATACACTTAGCCGGAAGTCACAGGGAGTCTTAGCTAGTGTGGCTTCTCAGGAGTGGCAGATGCTCAAAACTGTGGGGCAGTTCGGGCTACGCTTGATAGTTTTCCCTAATCTCCAAACATGAGCCTGAATTGTGTGTATATGGCTTATATGGATTGGTGAATGTCACTCTCCCTCGGGTTCAAATGCAAGAAATGGGGAAAATCGTGCGTGTGAATAAAAAAAAAGTGTGTGTGTGTGCAAAATTGCTTCCCAAGCATAGAGAGACTGGTAATGTTGTGTTTAACTTGGAATGGGTATTCCAAGGTCGTCTCCTCAAGGAATGAAAGGTCAAATTGATTTGAAGGGTGATTTGTAAAGAAATGAAAATTGGAAAGTCTTGTAAGTTGTATTTTGGTGAGTTGTGCTTTGGTAAAAATGCAAGTAAACAAGGTTGGCTGATCCATAGAGGTCATTCCAATGGGAATGCCAAATCGAGTCAATTCATTCAACTAATGGTGTCTCAGTGTTTGATTGATTCATAGGAAATGAGGGACTAATATGGTTGTGTTAGACAAAAACATACCTCGTGACAAGTATATGGTGTATCAAGAGCCCACAACCACGTATGCACTCTACCTACTCAAACCAAACACTTTACACTAAGATGAAGAATGAAATAGAGTCGATTTCACATAACCAAGAGGAAATTCCACTTAAATTAGTCAACTAAAAGTTTAGCTACTCATAATAATGGCAAGAACAAACATAATGTAAAGAAACATGGTATTGAAATGAAACATGAAATTTGTATTGATGCAAGGAAAGATTTAAACTAAAAGAGTAAAGTCATTCATAACTAAAATACAAAGCTTGAAGAGAAAATACCCAATTGTTGAAATGGAAAAGCAAGAACACTTAATTAAGCTTGATTACAACTTAAATAAAAGAGTTTAGAGTGAAAAAGGGAAAGATTATAGGTAAAATAAAGCTTACTACAATGAAAATGGTGAAGGAAATGTAAAACCTAGCTTTCTCTCTCTAAAACTTCATTTTCAACCTTCAAGCTTCTCTCTCTCTAAAAGCATGCCAAAATCTTAATAATGGTGTAAGACCCTTCAAATTTCATCCATCTTCTCTCTAAAACTTCATCTTCAACCTTGGATCTTCTCTCTCTAAAAGCATGTATGAACTGAATTTGAATGATTGGATAGAGGTTGGACACTTCCACAAGCAAGTTCAATCCAAGCATGGTCTTCCATTGCTTCACCAACCACCCCTCTTCTCCTTTTTGCTTCTCCCGTCTCTCTTACTTCAAATCTAACTTTAGGGGTTAAGAGAGCATCATGGGTGTCAAACATATCAGGGTATGCCTTAGAGGACAAGGGGTGGGCCCTCAAAGTAGGTGGAGTCATGTGAGCAGGTGTCTGGCAAATCTGAGCAAAACCTACTTGTAGAACGTAAGAAAACCTACTGATAGTTTTTTCCAGTAAGATTTTCTATTGGTAGATTTTTGCCTGCCAGAGGTAGAAGATTTCTAGTTGCATTTTCTACCAGTAAGTTTTGAATGACTTATACGAGTAGGTTTTTTATGCATCCTACCGATAGGTTTTGTCCTACTTTGGGAATTCCATGGTTCCTTGAGGTCCCAAGTCATCCGTTAAGGGGTTATTTCTTCCCCATTCACTTTGAGCACTTGGTGGGAGGCTTTATACACGACCTTACCTACTCTTTACATAAAATCACATGAATCTTCATCAATTGTGAATTTGAAAGAATTTTCCCTAATTTTCCCCCCAAAACAAGTAAAATGGCTGCAATAAAGATGCATGATGTGTAATATTCTATACTCATCAGGCTACACTACAGGGGTTTGACTTAGGGGACTTTGGGGAGTATAGTAGCTATGCCTTCCCTGCTGCGCAGGGTGATCGAGTCCTAGGGGCAGGACACAAAGATATTGTCCATTAGGGACCGTGTATAGTTGGGTACGGGTGACGAGGGCTAGGCCATTCACATAGATGGTAGTCTTCAGTTTAGGACGTGGGTTGTGGTTCCATAGTCTATGGATCTGAGAGAATAAATCCTTAGGGAGTTCCATTGATCTCATTTTGCTGTGCATCTAAGTGGCACGGAGTTGTACCATGATTTTTGCCGCCAGTACTATTGAAGTGGGATGTAGAGGCATGTTGGAGATTTTGTCATTCAATGTCTTACCAGTTAGCAGGTCAAGATTGAGCACCAGTGACCAACAGGGTTACTCTAGCCTTTGGAGGTGACATAGTGGAAGTGGGAATACATCACTAGGGATTTTGTGACCCACTTGCCATAGACATTGATTAACCCTAATTAATATAAAAATTAGAACAATAATAAAGTCAAATTAGTGTGATAAAATAACTAAAAACAATAACTTATGATCAATTAGGGTTTGTGCGATAATTAGGGTTTTTAATATTTTATGTCCAAATTTCAGGGGTTTAAAGCAGAATTATCAAAGAATACAAGGAACAAAGCATAGAAGGTTGAAACAATGAAGGCTCAAGTGTAATTACCACACATGAAGAGTCAGCATAATGCAACTTGCATTTCCAGCAAAGCTCCACTGTCCGGACAGTAATGATGGCGTCCGAACGGCCACCTTGATGCCTATCTTCATGGTTTCCACCTCCTACTTCTTCAAACGGCTATAAATAGCCATCTCCCTCTTCAGACTTCAGCAGGCTAGAACCAAGAGAGAAAAAAAAAAGAGAAAAAGAAAAGAAAAGAGAAAGAGAAAGAAAAAGAGAAGTCGCAAAAACGATCCGGTCCGTGATGCACTTTAGTCTACACTTTGTACTTTTACATTTCTGTTGTATCTTTCTATTTGGATAGTTGAACTGTCGTCACCTTTTTATCTTAACTGATAACAAAGGTGCTTATGTTTCAGTTGTTCCTTGTGAAAGACATTTTAGATTCTGTCTTTTAATTTTAGTTATAATGAAAACTGTTTGCACTCCTTGCTTATGTGTAGCAATGGGGCGTGAGTAGTTCCGTATATCCTCCAGTGAGAGGTAAACATATGTATAATACTGGTTAAATTCTAGAAATGCTGATGTTTTATATATTTATATATCTATGTATTATATGTTTTATGTATGATACAGTGATGTACGTACTTTCGGTATTGTGCCTGGAAGTATGTCATCAGTGTATCATCAACCTGCCGGTAAAACAACCACGACATTCCTATCGGTATGGCTAGTCCTCCACTGGAATGTCGAGGCTGTTAACTGATGCATGGTACAAAACCTAAATGATCCTTCTAGATTATTAGGGTTGTTCATATATAATAATATTGCCAAACGACTATCTACGGTATTTTTATCGGTATGGCTAGTACTCTACCGGAATGCTGAAGTATCAGATTAATGACCTAAGTGATCCTCATGAATGGTTTGTCCTTCTGGATTACTTAAATCGTTTAACTGGTATAAAGGATAATATTACCAGTTTAACAACCACGACATGCCTATCGGTATGGCTATTCATCCACCGGAACGCTAAGGATATTTAACTGGTATATATGTATCACAAGATATAGTCAAATGAATTATTCAAGTATTCCTCATTAATGACTTGTCCTTCTGGTTTGCTTGGATTAATCAATTGACATATGTATAACCAGCTAACCTAAGAAATTGTTGTGTTATGACTACTACCACTGGTTGACCTAAGAAGTGGTTGTGTTATGGTTTATTATATATGCACCTACTATTATGAAGACAAATGAATAATTCAAGTATTTTTCATGAATGACTTGTTCTTCTGGTTTGCTTGGGTTAATCAGTTGTCATGGATACCATCGGCTAATCTAAGAAGTTGTTGTGCGATGGTTTATATACATCAGACCTACCAATTGATTTGTCAGTAAAATGGAAGTTGATTGTTGTAAGGTAGCATTTCTAGCATTTAACCAATATAACACATATGAGATCCTTGAACTGAAGGATACTTTTTATTATTATTTTATTCTATTTGCTCATAACTATCTACGTAGACTAGTTATCAATTTAACCTCACATCACAAGCTATCACATGCTGTCTTATTCGAATTAGCAACTTTACTATTTTATTTCGTTTCCAAAACTGTTAAAACTCTTCATGAGATCGATACTTGGACTTAAAACTGAGAAAACTACAATTTGAACACTTATACTTGGGTGTACAATATTAATCTGATCACTAAAAAGTGCGAATCAAATTTTTAGCGCCGTTACTGTGGAGTTACGGTAATTTGAAATTAGATAAAATACAAAAGTTGTTTATTTGTATTATATGAAGTGTGTTTTTAAATAGTTTATGTCTGTTCATTCATCAGTAGGATCTATAAACCAATCATCTCCTTCTTCTTCATCATCTTCATCTACCTAAGAATCCTTTGAAGTAAGTATGGCTAGAAACGTACCTAGGGAAGAACAACCTAGAGAACAAGAAGTAGTTCAAAATATTTGACCATTAAATGAATATCTACACCCTACACGTACTAATGTCCTGTCATGCTTTGCTTTTCCACCAGATGCTCCAAATCTTAACATTAAACCAGGAACAATACAACTATTACCACAATTCCATGGTTTATAAATTGAAAACCCTTATGTTTATATGAAAGAATTTGAAGAAGTCTGTGAAACTTTGAAAGACAATTCTGAAATGGTCAGATTAAAAATTTTTCCTTTTTCTTTGAAAGATAAAGCAAAATAGTGGCTTTGCTCTTTAAGAGCCAATTCAATCACAAACTAGCAAGCTTTACAAGCTGAATTCTTTTAAAAAAAATTTCATGTACATCGTACCAATACATTAAGACGTCAAATAATGAACTTTTCTATAAAAGAAGGGAAAACTGTGACGCCCCTATAACTGGGGGTCCCATTGATCATCTATCAACCCATGGAAATACCCGTGAGTACCGCATAATCGGATATCACGCTTATTAATATCCCTTTAACCAGAATTATAGCCCACACATGTAACCCATTTGTGTTTTATCATTTAATTTAATCGTGGTTCACACTACCACAATTCATGCCACTTTATTGTCCAAATACATCCTTTGAGCCAGAGGAATCAAAGGCCGAGAGCATAGCACTTGAATAAAAAAAAAATTGGAGACAATACTAGTATTGTGTACCAGTATGGTTTACCTACTAAACAAACAGTACCGGTACTCTTTGCCTTCTGGATAGACTGTACCGGTACTCTCTGCCCTCTGAACCCAACTATACTGGTACACAGTACCGGCTTTTCTTCATCCTTGAGGTCCCGTGTGAAGGCCTTCCATCGGCGTATATCCCACACTTGAAATGTTTTCCCGTATAGGGTGAGCAATGCCCAGTAGAGTATTTCTTACAGAGGCTACTTCCCAACCAAAGTGCATATGCAATGTTCACATGCAACTTTTAACCACAACCATCATTCAATCCTAGATTTAAGCAAGTTTAAGTTGGAAACTACATGTCATTCCATGATATGAGATGGTACCCACTCATGCAAATTTTAACTCGAGCCCTTTCCGGCTCCACACATATGCAATGCGAATGTGTATGAAATCGAGATTTTCAAGCTCCCGCTATTTACTTTCCCCCCATGCTATGCCATGAGTATAAAATCGGGCTTTTCAAGCTCCCGCCATTAGTGTTGCACACCCAATGAATATTTAAAATCTCCAGTCTTGCTTGGGGTGGGTATTCATGGACTTACATTAACGACACCCAACCGACATGGAATTCATGGACTTCCACCAACGATTCTGTGCACACCGACATACTTTATGGGCTCTTATACCAACAGAAGTGCGTATCCAAATCACCGAGTCTCTCACCCGAGGGATAGTCTAGCCCTTCTTGCTAACCCCGACCCAAGTTTTCATGCGAACATGCGACTCAGTTGGACTTTCAAACCAACGTTCCTGAGCCCACCTTTCCATCACCAAGTATGGTGATTTACCAAATCATGCACACGCTCGTCCCCACAACCATGTCTAGTGCCCACGGATGCGACACCCCCTGTGCAAATGTAATGTAATGCACCATTGATGTATAAATGTCATGCCTCAGATGTGATGAATGCCACATGTATACATATTCCATGCATATAAACACCAATTTCATCAATATATCAATATATCAAAGTGCATAAATTAGCATTTCATATCCAACCAAAGTCTCAAGCATGTTATCACATAATATATGCCAATATCCTGCCAATCCCAAGAAACTACGTATCTCGAAGACAGACTTCGGCCTTTCCCAATTCATAACCGCTTCAACCTTCTGCGGGTCCATAGATACACTTGAAGGCGACACCATGTGTCCCAAAAATTTCACCTCTGTAAGCCAAAGTTCACACTTGTTGAACTTGGTGTACAACTGGTGGTTTCTCAACATCTGAAGAACAACTCTCAAGTGATCTTCATGCTCCTCCTCAATCTTCAAGTAGATCAAGATGTCATCAACAAAGACCACGATGAACTGATCTAGATAGGGTTGGAACACCCTATGCATGAGATCCATGATTGTCGCCAGGGCATTCGTCAATCCAAATGGCATCACAGTGAACTCCAAATGCTCATACTGTGTTCTGAACGCCGTTTTAGGGATATCTACCTCCCTGATCCTCAACTGATGGTAGCCCGTGCGGAGATCTATCTTGAAGTAGACCCGCGCTCCTCTCAGCTAATCAAATAGATCGTCAATCCTCGGCAAAGGGTACCTATTCTTAATGGTAATCCAGTTCAACTGTCGATAATCTATACATAACCGAAGGGTCTTATCCTTCTTCTTGGCAAACAACACCGAAGCGCCCCAAGGTGAAATACTCAGTCTAATAAAGCCTTTGTTCAACAATTATTGCAATTGAACTTTGAGTTCTTGCAACTCAACTGGTGTCATTCTATGTGGAGTCATAGAAATAGGTGAAGTACCCGGATGCAACTCAATGGTGAAGTCTACATCCCTATGTGGAGGTAATCCTGGTAATTCATCCGAAAAAATGTCTTCATACTCACATAAAACCCAAGGTAGACCCAATTCCTATCTCGCCTCGTCCTCTAGGGTAAGGCTTGCTAGCCAACCCATCAACTGCCCGTGCCATCAAGAATCATACACGGCTTGGGGTAAAGCATCTCGCTTTTCACCCTAAAACTTGAAACAAACACCATTAGGCGTAAAAGTCGTGACCCTCTTTCGATCACAATCAATGAGGACCAGATGTGCCGCCAACCAATCCATCCCGAGAATGACATCAAACTCCAACATGTCCATAATCCTAAGATTTACGGTGAGTAGAATCCCTAAGATCTCTAGCTCACAACCCTGACACATCTGATTAACTCTAACCCTAGCTCCAAGGGGAGAACTTACATGCAATGGCTCTTCCAAGGTCTCAACCTCTAAGCCCAAGTCTTTCACACAAGATGTAACAATAAATGAATGTGATACACCCGAATCAAATAACACCCTAGCCCATAAGCGAGAGAGTAGAAATGTACCCTGTATTACCGACTGGTCTATCGGCTCAATCTGTGGCATAATGGTATAGACACGTCCCTGGGTTCTTGAAGTACTAGCTTGTGAGCCTTGTCCTCGGCCTCGACCCATGCCCTGACCTATTTAGCCTATTTGCGGAGTCCCCGCATGTGAAGTGGTAGGGCCTTGTGTAGCCCCCTGAAACTGATACTAGTTCCCCTGGCCTATGGCGGGGTAATGAGGAGCAAAGTGTGTCTGTAGCTGCCCCACTGACGACTGTGACTGAGATGAGCCATTCCCTTGGGATCCCTCCCTCTGGGGGCAATCCTGCTTCATGTGACTAGGCTAGTGGCAGTGGAAACATGTCCTCTGCCCTGCCTGATAGGTAGTCTTATAATTTCCACCACCTTGAGAGGATCAACCCTGGCCTTGGCCTTGATAGCTACGGCCCTGCCCCCTGTGGGGCAATAGTTCTCTGTCTCTTTCCTAAGCTAGAAGAAGTGGATTGACCCTCCTTCTTCTTGTCTTTAACACCCGCTTCCCAGATCTTCCGTACGTCATCCACCTCCCTCTCAATGGTTGTGGTTGTCGTGACTATCATGTCAAAGTCTTGTAGAAGAAGACCCACAATCCTACCCCGGATGGACAACTTCAAACCATCCTCAAACTTCCTCACCTTGGCCATATCTGTGGCCACATAATCGTCAGCAAAACGTGCTAATTCTGTGAACTTAGCCACGTATTCCATCACTGACATCATTCCTTGCTTCAAGTCTAAGAACTCTCAGGCCTTTGCATGTCTAGCAGCTGCCGAAAAATACTTGCCCATAAAGAGCTTCTTAAACTTTGTCCATGTCATTACCTCTAAGTTCTTCAAGGTCTTGACCCAATCCAACCACACTTGGGATTCGCCCTCTAGCTGAGAAGTAGCTAGTGTTATCTTTGTGGCATCAAAGGTGATCTCCATGGCCCTTAAGCTTTTATCCACCAGTCGGAACCAATGGTTAGCCACCATTGGATCCGCCCCTCCCATGAAGATCAGAGGCTGATGTGCCTTAAACTTCTCGAGGTTACTCGTGCCTCCTTAGCCTACATTTATACCTGTTTGTGCAACACTAGCAGCTGTAGCACTAGCTTGTGCAATCGTAGCAGCCGCCGCACCAATAGCCTCTACAAAGGCCTGTTGGTCAAAGGCCGCTGGTGGTTGGTTGTTCCTCCCACCGTCTCGAAGTCCTCTTCCTCGATTTTTCATTTACACACATGTCAGATAGCAATCGAACACTCACATAGTATCCCAAGATAGGGAATCAAACTTAAAACTTGGAGATTTTTCTCCTTGTCTAACTAGTAGTGTGTATACCCCATACTAGTAGACTTTTACACCATGAATTACACCGTTCATCCCTTTTTCCAAAGCCCAAGGTTATGTCTTCTAACCCTAGTGTTTCCCTTTTTCATATTCATTTGACCATGTATACATTCACATAACATGTAGCACATAACATGTAGTACACAACATGTAGCAATTTGAACACATTACATGAATGCACAATGAATGCAATGGTCTAGTCCCGATACCCATCAAGCCCTAGGTAATTCATATACTTATGCTCTGATACCAAGTTGTGATGCCCCTATAACCAGGGGTCCCGTTGATCATTCATCAACTTGCGAAAATACCCGTGAGTGCCGCATAATCCGACATCACGTTAATTAATCTCCCTTTAACCAAAATTATAGCCCACACGTGTAACCCGTGTGTGTTTTATCATTTAATTTAACTGTGGTTCACAATATCATAATTCATGCCACTTTATTGTCCAAATACATCCTTTGAACCAAAGAAATCAAAAGCCGAGAGCATAGCACTTGAATAAAAAAAATATTTGGAGACAGTACCGGTACTCTTTGCCCCCTGGACAGACTATACCGGTACATAGTACCGGTACTCTCTGACCTCTGAACCCAACTGTACCGGTACTGTATGCCCAATTTTGCCTGTTTCGTTCATTTTTCATTTCAAAACCATTTTAAGTCATTCCAACACTATCTAAAATATGTCTAATGATGTTTATCACATAAAACTTGATATCTACAAGTTCTACTTCAATCCATTTATACAATCATATGCCCAAAACATAATTGTACATAAACTTTACACAAACTTAATTCAAAAGCCACAACCCAGCTTTTCTTCATCCTTGAGGTCCCGTGTGAGGGCCTTCCATTGGCGTATATCCTGCACCTTAAATGTTTTCCCTTATAGGGTGAGCAATGCCCAGTAGAGTATTTCCTACAAAGGCTACTTCCCAACCAAATTGCATATGTAATGTTCACATGCAACATTTAACCACAATCATCATTCCAACCTAGATTTAAGTTGGAAACTACATGTCATTCCACGATATGAGATGGTACTCGCTCGTGTAAATTTTAACTAGAGCCCTTCTCGGCTCTACACATATGCAATGCTTTTCTATCTCCGGCGTTTTACTTTCACCCCATGCTATGCCATGAGTATAAAACCAGGCTTTCCAAGCCCCGCCATTAGTGCTGCACACCCAATGAATATTTAACATCTCCGAGTCTTTCTTGGGGTGGGTATTAATAGACTTACACCAACAGCACCCAATCGACATGGAATTCATAGACTTCCACCAACAGTTCAATGTACACCGACACACTTTATAGGCTCTTATACCAACGAAAATGCGTATTCGAATCACCGAGTCTCTCACCTGAGGGATAATCTAGCCCTTCTTGCTAACCCCGACCCAATTTTTCATACGACCGTGCGACTCAGTTGGACTTTCAACTCAATGTTCCCGAGCCCACCCTTGAATCACCAAGTATGGTGATTTACCAAACCATGCACACGCCCGTACCCACACTTATGTATAGTGCCCACGGATGCAATACCCCCCGTTCAAATGCAATTTAATGTACTATTGTTGTATCAATGTCATGCCTCACATGTGATGAATGCCACACGTATACATATTCCATGCATATAAACACCAATTTCATCACTATATCAATATATCAAAGAACATATATTAACATTTCATATCCAACCAAAATTCTCAAGCATGTTATCACATAATATATGCCAATAACTCACTTAATTTCACAAGGCATAATATAAACACGTAGCATGCCCACATAACACCCATTTCGTATAACACCTTAGGTTGCAAAATAAACCCAGGTAGGATGGAACCCTTCTTCTTGAAGGATAAAGAACGACCGTAAGAAGTCCCAAGAACCCGTTTCTAGCCAAAATTCCAAACTTTCAAAAATCTCGTACCTTGATCTTTGATAAAACTCACGCTTTTTGGTATGGTTGTGTAGTCCTTGGCGAGGAAAGCAACTTTTGTTCTTGCCCCGAGTGGATTTGACCAAAGTTTGACCCTTGATCACAAGAGAAAGGCTTGAGAGCACCCCTGTTTTCTCTCTTCTTCTCCCTCTCTTTTCCAATGTCTAGAACAGCAGAGAAAGTGGGCGAAGAATCAGATTTTTCCCACCTATTTATATTCCTTATTTCCTTGGTCCACAGTACACCGCGCAGCCCCCTATTTTCGGGTCTGTTTTAGCCCTGAAATAATTAAATTTTATCCTGGTTTAAATTTAAATTTTTTTTACTTTAATTTGCCTCAAATTATTTTATAACTTTCAAAATTTTTATCAAAATTCCATTTTTTTGGTTACCCGAGATTCGACCGCCTCGTAAAATACAAAAATTTAGACTATCTCAGAATTCGATGAAATTTGATGTAGTAACTAGATTTCGTGAGATGAATCCAATGGTGAGGTTCGTTTCGTCATCAAAGTTTTAGAAAATTTCAGGTGTACAACCTGTATTGTGGTGACTAATTACCATTTTACCCTTTTTCATACAAGTTTAAATTTACCTGGGTTTTACAAAACTTTTTATCAATTTTGGGAAAGATTTAAAGATCTTCTCCAAGCTTGTCCGCATTATGCATTGAAAAATTGGACCTTAGTTGGTTTTTTCTATGATGCTCTTCCATCTGCAATGCGACAATTTATTGAAATGACGTAGGGGGAATTTATGAGTAAAAATCCTGAAGAAGCATTTCAATTTTTTGATACTATTTCTAAGAGTTCCCAAATATGGGACTCAACTTCTTCAACTATAATAGAAACTAAGCCTTTTACATCTGAAAGAGGAAAATATGTGTTAAAAGATGATGATGACTTAAGAGCTAAAATGACAAATTTATCTCCAAAATTAGAAGCTTTAGAGATGAAGAAAATAAAACAAGTATCTGTCATTTCAACTACTGATCAAATATGTGAAATTTGTGCATTGTCAGGACATCCTGCAACAGAGTGTCCAACTATACATGCATTTAAAGAAGTGTTAATTGAACAATCTATTGCTATTCCAACTTATAATTATAAGCCTTATATGAATCCATACTCTGAAACTTACAACCCAGGATGGAGAAATCATCTGAATTTTAGTTGAAGAAATACACAACCCACAAATCAAACACAAGGTCCACCGCAACCACAAAATCAACAATATCAGCCTTATCAAGCTCCTCAAAGAAGAACTCTTGAAGATACTATTAATCAATTTATTCAAAGTCAAACGAATTTTAACACTCAAACAACACAAGATTTTAATGATTTTAAAGCTCAAACTTCTTAGAGTATTGAAGATATTAAAGTCATTTAGCTAAATTAACCCAGTCTTTGAGTACTACGGAGAAAGGAAAGTTTTCATCTCAACCTAAACCTCCACAAAGTCAGAGTCAAGTTAATGTTGTGTCATTTGAAGCCTCTCCAAGTCAAGTACAAGCAATCACAACACTAAGAAGCGGTAAGATCATTGACAAAACTATTTAACCTAAAATTTCAAAAGAAATACGTAGAGAAATTCATGTTAATGAACCACTTGAGCTTGAACCTTCAATTGAAAAACTACCAGAAATACAAAATAAAAAAGATCAACCTTGTCCTATTCCTTTACCTTTTCCTCAAAAGCTCAAGAAACTTTCATCTGAAAAAGATCAATCTGAAATTTTTGAATTGTTCAAACAAGTCAAGATCCATATTCCTTTGTTAGATGCAATAATACGAGTTCCGGCTTATGCTAAATTTTTAAAAGATCTTTGCACAATAAAAAGAAGAACTAATGTACCAAAGAAAGCATTCCTAACTGAACAAGTTAATACTATAATACAACATGATACTCTTCTTAAGTACAAGGATCCGGGTAGTCCTACAGTCTCATGCATCATTGAAAATTTTCAAATCAAATAAGCTCTGCTAGATCTTGGATCTAGTTGTAATTTAATGTCATATTCAGTCTATAAACAATTAGGATTAAGTTAATTAAAACCTTCCAATATCACACTACAATTACCAAACCAATAAATAAAAATTCCACGAGGAGCTGTGGAAGATGTTATTTTCCAAGTTGATAAATTCTATTTTCTAGCAGATTTTATTGTTATAGATACAGAACCAAATTATTATAAACCTGCATATATACCTTTTATTCTAGGTTGACCATTCCTAGCTACATCAAATGCTTTGATTAATTGCAGAAATAGAATTATGAAACTTTTATTTGGAAATATGACTTTGGAACTAAATTTTTTTAATAGTGCTAAACAACCTAGAGAAGAAAATGATGTGTATGAAATAAATTGTGTTGAAACATTAATCCAAAATTTTTTTGAAAAGGTTTTTCTAGAAAAAGATTTAAATACAGTAAAATTTGTATCTAAAAATGAATCAGAAAATCTGTTATCTAAACCAGTAGAATCCAATGTTGAAATCTTTAAGCTAGATTTAAAACCACTTCCAATCAATCTCAAATATGTTTTTTTGGAAAAAAAAATGAAATTCATCCGGTAATCATATCATCAAAATTATTTGAAAGTCAAGAAAAAAATTTAACAGAAGTATTGAAAAATCATCAAAGTGTTCTTGGATAGACAATAGCTGATATAAAAGGTATAAGCCCACTGCTATTTACTCATTGTATATATTTAGAAGAAAAGGGTAAATCATCTCGTCAAATGCAAAGAAGATTAAATCCACACATGAAAGAGGTAGTTCGCAATGAAAAACTTAAACTATTAGATGCAAATATTATCTATCATATATCTGATAGTAAATGGGTTAGTCCTACATAAGTAGTCCCAAAAAAATTTGGTGTTACTATAATACAAAATAAAGAAAAAGAATTAGTTCAAATGCGTACTGTCACAGGCTAACATATATGTATTGACTATCGAAAGCTAAATTCACTTACTAGAAAAGATCACTTTTCATTGCCTTTTCTTGACCAAGTCTTAGAAAGAATAGCTGGTCATGCATATTATTGCTTTCTAGATGAATATTCTGGTTATAATCAAATTAAAATTGCAATTGATGATCAAGAAAAAACTACATTTACATGTCCCTTTGGCACTTTTGCATACAAAAGAATGTCTTTTGGACTATGTAATGCGCCAGCTACCTTTCAACGTTGTATGTTAAGTATATTTAATGATATGGTAGAACGATATCTAGGGGTCTTTATGGATGATTTTTCAGTATATGGGGATTTATTTCATATATGTCTAGAAAATCTGGAAAAAGGGCTCATTTGATGTGAAGAAACAAATCTTGTTTTAAATTGGAAAAAATGTCATTTCATGGTTACACAAAGTATTGTTTTAGGTCATATAGTGCCTAAAAAAGGAATTGAAGTGGATAAATCAAAGATTAATCTGATAGCTAACCTTCCTTCACCAAAAATAGTAAAAGATATTCACTCATTTCTAGGTCATGCAAGATTTTACAAAAGATTTATAAAAAATTTTATTTTCATAGCCAGGCCTATATGTAATCTGTTATGTCAGGATATAATCTTTGAATGGAATGAAACATGTTAAGTAGCTTTTGATAAATTAAAAAACATGCTTATTTCGTCACCTATCATGCAACCTTCTGGCTGGTCGTTACCTTTTGAAATAATGTGTGATGCAAGTGATTATACGGTAGGAGTTGTACTAGGGCAAAGAAAAGAGAAAAAACCTTCTACTATAGACTACACAAGTAAAACTCTAAATGATACACAAATGAACTATTCAACCACAGATGAAGATGTACTTGCTGTTGTATTTGCATTAGATAAATTTTGTTCATATCTAATTGGATCATCAATTGTTATATTCACCGATCATGTAACTTTAAAATACTTACTTACTAAAAAAAATGCTAACCCACGTTTCCTACGTTGGATATTATTACTACAAGAATTTGATTTAACCATCAATGATAAGAAAGGAGTAGAAAATGTGGTAGCAGATCACTTGTCAAAATTAAACTATGAAATAAAGGAAGAACCAAACCCGATTAGTGAAACCTTTCCAGATGAACAACTGTTTGCAATAACAGAATTACCATGGTATGTAGATATAACTAATTATTTACCTACTGGTACTATTCCCTCTAATTATACCTGGTCTGCTAGAAATAAATTTCTAAGTGAGGTACGTAATTTTTTCTGGGAAGATCCTTATCTGTTTAAATATTGTAAAGATCAAATTATAAGACGATGTGTACCTAATCATGAAATAGGTCAGGTAATTCAGTTTTGTCATTCCAAAGCTTGTGGAGGTCATTTTGCTTCAAAGAAAATCGCTGCTAAGATTATGAAGTGTGAATTTTATTGGCCAACTCTTTTTGAAGATGTTCATATTTTGTGTTTAAATTGTGACAAATGTCAAAGAATGAGAAATATTTCGAAAATAAATATGATGTCTTTAAACCCTATTTTAATTATCAAAATTTTTGATTGTTGGGGCATCGATTTTATGGGTCCATTTCCCCCATTTTTTGGATATCTGTATATTTTGGTTGTAATCGATTATGTCTCAAAATGGGTAGAGGCAATTCTATGTAGAAATAATGATCACAGAACAGTGATCAAGTTTTTGAAAGAAACTATTTTGTCTAGATTTGGAATTCCTCGGACGATTATAAGTGACGGTGGATTACATTTTTGTAATAAATTTTTTGACAATCTTATGAAAAATACTCAATTTCAAATAAAATATCCACTCCGTACTATCCACAAACAAGTGGACAAGCTAAATTAGCTAATAGGGAGATAAAATATATTTTAGAAAAAACAATAAATCCAGATCGTAAAGATTGGTCCTTAAGGTTGACTGATGCGCTTTGGGCTTGCCGTACTACATATAAAACTATTCTAGGAATGCCTCCCTATTGGTTAGTATATGGAAAACCATGTCATTTGCCTATAGAATTAGAACATCAAGCATATTGGACAATTAAAATGATGAATTTTAATATAGACAAAGTTGGAATAGCTCGTAAACTTCAAATAAGTGAATTAGAGGAATTAAGAAATGAAGCTTATGAAAATGCAAAAATTGCTAAATCAAGAACAAAATTTTTCATGATAAAAATATCATGTGAAAATCTTTTGAACCATCTCAAAAAGTGCTATTTTATAATGCAAAACTTCGTTTATTTCCTGAAAACTAAGATCAAGATAGACAGGTCCTTACGTTGTCAAACAAGTTTTTAATTATGGACCAATTGAAATTGAAAATCCATTAACTAGAAATATCTTTAAAGTCAATGGTCAAAGACTTAAACCATATTATGATGGATTTACTCAAGAAATAATTGTTGTACAACTTTCTAATCCTGTTTATATGCTCTGAAAAGTATGTTATTGCTTAAATCTCTATAAAATTATTAATGAATTATAATTTATTTGATAGAGTATCTTCTGAGTATAGCCACATAGCCCAATCGGTGAAATGACAAAAGATTATCGGGTTTCCTTATCAATATTAACTATCACTGTTGTTATATTTCAGATAATGTTTAAATTAAGTTGGGGAGGTAAGGATGTGATTTTAGTATTTATATTTAAATTATTTATTTTGTTTTAATATCATTGTTAATTTTGTCTTTGTGACTGACAGACGTTAAAGAACCGGATAACGTGTCTTAAAAAAAACTATTTTGGTACTATTTATGTGTACAATGGACGAAATACTATTTTGGTTAAGTTTAATTTTACTGCGTCATCTTCCGAAAGATATCCATGCATTGATCATGAAAAAAGCTACAATTGTCAGAAATTTAGAAATTTTTGAAAGTCAATCAAGACCTTTACGCTAAAAAAGTACATATGCGAAAAATCGACGCGTCGATCGTCTCGGTGGTTGTGTAAGATGTGGTCGTTTACAACATTTAAGACAATATAATCAGTGTGCGGAACCAATTCCAGGTCGAGCGTTAGATCGTCTCCGGTGGATTAGGTATAAGTAGAGGAAGGATTATCCTGAGACATCATCCTGTTCTCTTCCAATGTTAACAAAATACGTAAGAAATGAAGTTAACCGTGTCACTGGTAATATTGATCCAGATAGTTCTGACTCTGAATCAGTATGATCATAATTCTTTGGAAGAATTGTACATACTTGTAAATGTTTATAAATATTTATAAATAAATATATATAAATATTTATCAATAAAGGTATATAAAATTGTAAATAAATGTAAATAACTATAGATTAATAAGAAAAATCAGTAAATATAAAATAACAAATAAAATCAATAAAAAACCACCAATTTTTTGACAAGAAAAAAAAGAGTGGTTAGCAAAAGTTTTTGTAGTAGATAAAATTGTATTTTGTATTGTTAAAATTTAAAGGAAAAAAAGAAAATTAAAACAGCAGAATACAAGGCAGAACCAAGACTTTGGACCATCAGAACAGTACTCCCAGTGTCTGGATGGTAGTGTTTAATATATATAGTTTTCCTCCATGCAACCGATCATTGTTGCACTCCAAGAACATCAAGAATTTCGGCAAACTGAAACTATCTAAAGAAAACTCCCTCAAATCTACAATATTTCATCATTTTTCTTCAAATTTGTTTTGATTATTCTCTTACCCATCATATTTTGAAGGTAACTACCGATTGAAATCAACTGAAATGGAGCATTTGCGAAGAAATCAAGAAAAAAATGGATTCGAGATGAAGAACGAGAGGATCTTCGAGTCAGGCACAAAGAGATCAACCCGAGCAACCTCAAGCACCTCCATATCAACCGGGACCAAAAAATATCTTCAATGAGGTGATGTTTGAGAATTTTGAAGAACATGCCTGGTATGATGCTAGTTTTCTGCCTAAAACTATTATTTCTGAAAGGCTGATTATTTATTAAGATTTTGAGAACATAGGTGTACGTCAAATTCTTGTAACTAGAGGATGGTTACAGTGTGTTAGATTATCTGTTCCTGCTTATGACTATTTAGTTTTGGGAATTTTATAGTAATGTTGAGATTATTAGGGAAAGACAATTTCGAGCATTTGTACGAGGTATTAGTTTCAAGTTACACCAGCTAGTATAGCCGAATTTTTCCACCATTCAAAGACCTGAAAACCCGCAATACCCATACACTGATTTACCTGATTTAGATACCATAGGAAGAGAAATGACGGGTAATCCAGAATTTGGTTGGGGCAAATCGAATAAATATATCAAGCAAGGAGACCTGACTGATAAATACCGAATTCTGAATTTGATGACAATACACAGTTTATTATCCCGTGCCCAAAAGAATCAAATCTACACTAAGCAAGTTTATTTTCTATATGTATTCGAAATGGGGCATAGCATTGATCTACCGAACTTAATCTTGAATCAAATGGTACTTGATGTGGATAGGAAGAAATCTTCACTCCCCTATGCTATGCTAGTTTCTCAGCTTTGCAGGAACAAAGGAGTGATTATCAATCCAACATGGAAGACTGTAGACCATTTTAGCCCATTAGACAAAATTTCATTGAGAAAAGATCATGGAGGACAACAAAAAGAACAACCAGAGGTACCCCTTCCAGCAGAAGAGGAACCATTCCAAGGCCCTAAAGAGTTTATTTCGCCAGAACAACAACAGCCATAAGAGGATCAACCATACATACCGGTGGATGACAGAATTGACAGACAGATTTTGCTAGGATTAGAGACCACTATCACCCAGCTTGGTAATAGTATCACAGATATCAACAAACGCATGGAGGATTATGTGCAAAACCAACCTGAAATCTTGAGGCTATTGAGAGAACATTTTAGAGGAGGACCATTTACTTCTTAGAAGAAAAAAACTGAAGATTCTACTGAAAAACTCTACTATCTTTAACTCAGCTTTTAAATTATGCACTTTTACTCATGCACTTGAACTTTAATTTGTGTTGTGCACTTATTTACTTTTGAACTGTCATGTGTTTTGGATTTGGTTGTTTTGAATTTTTGTGTGTTAAACTTATTTGTTTTGAACTAATGTGTGTTTAAGTTTGTTTCTACTAAAGTTAGAACCTAAATTGTTGAAATTAGGAAGACTAGTTCATATGAATCACAATGAAATTAGAGTAATATTTCTATGTTTTGTAGAAATATTCTTAATCTGATCACGCGGGATTTTCATATTTTAGTTGTGCACTGTCTTAATATTTTTATTGAAACTTAGTCTTAAAAGCACATTAGATTTCTTTATTGTTAAAAATCTTGTGAAATATTATACTCTTTGCATATATTGTGGAGATATAAAGCTACTACATATTTTGAACCAATCTTTCTTGGAGAGATACTCTACATCTACTAAAATACAAATCTTCGATTCAGCGGTAAACTTTCCTTGAATAATCTCATTAACTTTGTTTTGATTAACACTGATTACATTGTAATATTAGCATTGTCCTTAACTGTCATATAGAAATTATACATATATATAATTTCTGGAAAATGATCTTAGGCCATGTTTGATTAAATCTTGAGCCTTGACCATTTCTTTTATAAAATTATATCCTTAATCAGCCATGATTAAGCTTAAAAGAGTATATATTATTTTCTTTAAACCCAAGAAACACCCCAGCCAGATAAAAATATATTAACTTACCGTTGCTATCTAATTTTCTTGCACCCTTGTCTAACTCAGCAGGATACAGAAAAATAGAAAAACAAAAGAAAGAGACAAGGAATTCTTAAAAGAAAAAAAAAACAACCAAGAAAGTGAAAAATGAAGCAAATGAAACAAATAAACATGTGAAGTCCTAGAAAAATAGAATAAGATGTGCAACAATACTAAAAGATGGCATTTGAAATCCAATGACGTCGTTTCATAAACCTTAAACCCATGACCACCTTACAACCCTAATAAAGTCCTTTTTGATTCTAGAAATCATATATTTGTATTAGTTTTATAAATTATAAAAAGGAAAATGTTAATAGTATTTTTAACATAGTATTAATATTCTTTCATAAGATTATGTCAAATTCTATTTTCTTCAACTAACCGTTCTTTTAAGTACTACATGTGAAATTATTTACTTTGTTAACTCGATTCCAAACACCTGTAGTTTATGAGAATAGTCTCTATAACAGGTCTGTTCTTTTTTATGAGTGTATTTCAGGGAAGGATTGATATCAAAACTACCAGGAAAGAGGGTAATGTTTCTCAAGTGATTTTTGAAAATAAAGAAATCATTACACACACACACAAGTTTTTATAAAAATATATATATAATATTACAACTAATGTGTGTTACTCTTATAGTGATCGGAGAAGGAAATATCTTGACAAGACATATAGAATATTAATCTAATTTTACTTGTGAAAAATATGAGTCATGAATTCCTAATTACTGAAGTTTGTAGGTAGCTTTACTGCAAACCTTCACGAGACAAAACTCGTCCACTAGGAATCACCTATGGTTTAAAGGCTTATTGCATATGCTAAATGCAATCATACAAAAATCTACGAAAATGATTTTACCTCTATTTGTATTATATTATGTTAATAGTTTTTTCCTATTTATTTTCTAGGGACTAGTAAAGTTTAAATTGGGGAGTGTGATTAACCCTAATTAATATATAAATTAGAACAATAATAAAATCGAATTACTATGATAAAATAACCAAAAACAAGAACTTATGATCAATTATGATCAAGAACATGAAGAGTCAGCATAATGCAACTTGCATTTCCAGCAAACCTCCACCGTTTGGACGGTGGTGATGGCATCCAGACGGTCACCTTGATGCCTATCTTCATGCTTTCCACCTCCTGCTTCTTGAAAGGGCTATAAATAGCCATCTCCCTCTTTAGACTTCAGTAGGCCAGAACCAAGAGAAAAAAGAAAAGAGAAAAAGAAAAGAAAAGAGAAAAAGAAAAGAAAAGAAAAGAGAAAGAGAAAAAGAAAAGTTGCAAAAACGATCCAGTCTGTGATGCACTTCAGTCTAAACTTTGTACTTTTATATTTTTGTTGTATCTTTCAATTCAGATAGTTGAACTGTCGTCACCTTTTTATCTTAACTGATAATAAAGGTGATTGTGTTTCAATTGTTCCTTGTGAAAGACATTTTAGATTCTGTCTTTTAATTTCAGTTATAATGAAAACTGTCTACACTCCTTGCTTGTCTGTAGCAATAGGGCGTGAGTAGTTCCGTATATCCTCCAGTGAGAGGTAACACGTATGTATAATACTAGTTAAATTCTAGAAATGTTGATGTTTTATATATATATATATATATATATATATATATGTATGTATTATATGTTTCATGCATGATACAGTGATGTACGTACATTCAGTGCTGTGCCTGGAAGTATGTCATCAGTGCATCATCAACCTGCCCGTAAAACAACCATGGCATTCCTATCGGTATGGCTATTCCTCCACCGTAACGCTGAGGATGTTAACTGATGCATGGTACAAAACCTAAATGATCCTTATGGATTATTAGGGTTGTTCATATATAATAATACTGCTACATGAATATCTACGGTGTTTCTATCGGTATGGCTAGTCCTCCACCGGAATGCTAAAGATGTTCTATTGTAGCATGCTATAACTATCAGATTAATGAGTTAAGTGATCCTCATGAATGGCTTGTCCTTCTGGATTACTTAGATCATTTAACTAGTATAAAGGATAATATTACCAGTCTAACAACCATGACATTTCTATCGGTATGGCTAATCCTCCACCGGAACGCCGAGGATGTTTAACTGGTATATATGTATTACAAGATATAGTCAAATAAATAATTCAAGTGTTCCTCATGAATGGCTTGTCCTTTTGGTTTGCTTGGATTAATCAATTGACATATCTATAACTAGCTAACCTAAGAAGTTGTTGTGTTATGACTACTACCAACGGTTGACCTAAGAAATGGCTGTGTTATAGTTTATTATATATGCACATACTATTATGAAGACAAATGAATAATTCAAGTATTTCTCATGAATGACTTGTCCTTCTAGTTTGCTTGGGTTAATTAGTTATCATGGATACCACTGGCTAACCTAAGAAGTTGTTGTGTGATGGTTTACATGCATTAGTCCTACCAATTGACTTGCCAATAAAATGGAAGTTGATTGTTGTAAGGTAGCATTTCTATCATTTGACCAATATAACGCGTATGGGATCCTTGACCTGAATGATATTTTTTATTATTATTTTATTCTATCTGCTCTTAACTGTTTACGTAGACTAGTTATCAATTTGAGCTCACATCACATGCTATCTTATTCGAATTAGCAACTTTACTATTTTATTTCATTTTCAAATTGTTAAAACTCTTTGTGTGATCGATACTTGGACTTAAAATCGAGAAAACTACAATTTGACAACTTATGCTTGGGTGTATAATATTAATCCAATCACTAAAAAGTGCGAATCAGACATCGTGGGGGCATGATGCAGTGTGGGTGATAGTGGACCAGCTTATGAAGTCGGCACACTTTTTCACAGTGCAGATGACCTTCACATTAGAGGAATTTTGCAGGTTGTACATACAGGAGATAGTCCTGCTACATGGGGTTCCCGTATCTGAAGCATTGGATTGGGATCCCAAGTTCATGGCCCATTTTTGGGAGAGTTTCCGATGGGCCATGGGGATACAATTGATGATGAGGATAACTTTTTAGCCCGAGACAGACGAGTAGTCAGAGAGGACTATCCAGACTTTAGAGGACATTCTAAGGGCATGCGTCCTTGATCTCAAGGACAGGTGGAAAGAGTACTTACCCTTAGTGGAGTTCGCTTACACCTACAGTTATCAGGCGAGCATACAGATGGCACCTTAGGAGGCAGTTTATGAGAGGTCGTGCCGTTCTGCAATTTGTTAGATGGAGGTTGAAAAGAGACACTCCACGGGTACGAATTTGTTAAAGACACCTCAGAGAAGGTGTACTTGATACAAAAAGTATCTTCTCATGGCTTAGAGCTAACAGAAGAGCTACGACGACAAGCAGTGGTGACCTCTAGAGTTCAAGGTTGGAGATCACGTCTTCTTGAAGGTGATGCCCAAGAGAGGAGTGATCAGGTTCGAGAAGCAAGAAAAGTTGTTGCTGAGGTATATTGGGCCTTTCTAGGCACTTAAAAGGGTTGGTACAATTGTTTAGTAGTTGGCGTTACCACCAAATTTATTAGGTGTTCACGCGGTATTCCATGTCTCCATGCTCCGGAAGTACTCTCTAGATTCTACACATGTGGTTCATTGGGGTGAGATAGTTGTTGATATGGATGGGACCATCAAGGAGGGACTGGTATGTATCATGGATAACCAAGCACAGGTTTTATAGGGCAAGATCGTGAGGCCAGTGAAAGTGTTGTGGTAGCACCGAGCTGTGGAGGAGGCGACATGGGAGAAAGAGAACACTATTCATACCAGTTATCTGTTCTTGTACAAGGATGGAGGTACATTCTTGCGGAAATAAATGTTATACGATTTGTTGCATGTGAATGTGGTTAGGTGTGCATGTGTGTGTGAATTTCGGGGACGAAATTCCTTTTAAGGGGGAAAGAAAGTAAAACCCAGGAAAATTTGAATTTTTATGAAATAAGGGAAAAACGGTAGTTAGCCGGTATGATACGAGTTGATTACTTGGATTTTTCTAGAACTCAAATGACAAAACGGGCCTGATCGTTAGATTCATCTCACAATATCTAGTTATCCAGTCAATTTTTGTTTAATTTTGAGAAAGTCATATTTTTTACA
Source organism: Ilex paraguariensis (assembly GCA_963454935.2). NCBI lineage: Eukaryota > Viridiplantae > Streptophyta > Magnoliopsida > Aquifoliales > Aquifoliaceae > Ilex > Ilex paraguariensis. Next base: position 3,255,526 of record CAUOFW020000001.1, read on the forward strand.
TTTTACGAGGCCACTGGATGTCGTATGACCAAAATAAATGGGATTGAGAAATAAATTGTGAAACATGGAAAATAATTTAAAGATAGTTCAAATAAAATATATTAAACTTAAAACAAGACGATATTTTATTGATTTAGGATGAAATTGGACTCGAGAAAGGTGGACGTGTGACGTAATGAGGGCCAACTATCCAAGGGGTATAAAAAGAAAGAAAAATCAGATTTTGCCCCATTGTGGCTACTAGGTTTTCTGGAAAGAGAAGAGAAGAGAAGAGAGAGAAAATCAAGGGTTCTTCATCTTCTCTCTATGATCTAGGGCCAACCTTTGGTCAAATTCCTTCGGGCCAAGAATTAATGTTCATCTATTTGACTATTCGACGAGGGCTACGTCTACGTACCAAAAATTAGGGATTTTGACGAAGTCTCAAAAACAAAATTTTTGGAAATCAAGTATTGAAGCTTGATTTGGGTTCTTGGGAGCTTTTTACCACTTGTATCACGTTTTAAGAGGTAGGGTTTTTCTTCTAACTATGTTTATTTTCAACCTAGGGTTGCGTATGAAATGGGTAGCATGACTTGGGATGAAATCTCTTGTCTAAATGTATTTCTAGTGCAACTAGAGTATGGGAAATGTTAAAGAAATGTACAAAAAACAATTTTTGCATGAATTGGGTTTTGGGTAAAATTGCTTATTTTGGTAATTTCATGAGAATTGGTTTGTTTGGGCATGTTGTGTGTTTACATTTATGCCATGAGGGTGTTTGATAAAATGCCTATGTTGATTTAGCATGTTGGTTTCATTGAATATGTTATAGCATGCTTGTTGGAAAATGTGGAATGTAATTATATGTACAATATATAATTGACATTGTGAAAATGGTGTATGTCATGCTACTTTCATGATATGATGAGTATGACATTAGGAATTGCAATTATACAACACATTGCATAAGCACGTGGAGCATCACATTCTTGGCCATGTGACATGGGTGTGGGTTGATTAGCACTGAATATTGCATATTGTATATGCCTTTTATACCCTTTTATACTTGCTTTTCTTGCGAATTTGGGGAGAAATGTGACTAAGGAACCTTCTAATGAAGTTTTGTGTGAATGTTGGTGAAGAGTTGTAAATGGCTTGAGTTAAGCCCCCATCGTAGTGCTTAAACACAATGGAGATGAGGGGATAGCTTAATGGAAGGTTTGGAAGGTGAAGAAACTAATAAAAAAGCAAATTGGATGAAAACCTTCCGGAAGGTTTAGCCATAAACCTTCCGAAAGGTTTGCACTTGGTCTGCCTATGCCCTACCAAAACCTTCCAGAAGGTTTTGTCTGCTGGAATATACCTTCCGGAAGGTTTGCATCAACCTTCTAGAAATTTTGGGTCATTGGACAACTTTTTATCCTTGCTCTACATAAACCTTTCGGAAGGTTTACATCGATCTTCTGGAAGGTTTTGCCCAGAAATGCCAGGCAGCCTGCAACTCAAGCTTTGCCACTTAGGGGTCTCACCTATAATTCTCCCACTTTTCCATTGACATCTGTTACACACATACATGACTCCCCTTGCCTAAGGTTAGATTTTGGAGGCCCCAGCATTTATGAGGAAGAGAGAGAAGAGGGAAGCCTGGGAAGTTGCAGGCTAGGCTTGTCCAAGCTTGTCCAAGCCATCAAATCTCTTCCCATTGATGGGAAGCCTGCACACACAGGCTATGGGAGCCTCATGGATGAAAATTCTAGAACTCTACACCATTTATTGAGCTTCACACAAGCTTTTGGGAGGAAGAGGCTGCCTAAGCTTAGGAGTAGTTTTAGAGATAGAAAACTCAATGAAGAAGATGAAATTTGAGAGAGAAAGTTGGGTTTTCATATTTATTTACCATTTTCAGTGTTGTAAGCTTTAAAATACTTGTAATCTTTCCCCTTTTCACTTTCAACTCTTTCATTCAAGTTGTGTTCAAGCTTAGCTAAGTATTTCTAGCATTTTAATTTCTACATTTGGGTATTTGCTTTCAATATTTATATTTTGGTCTTGAATGCATTTTTTCTTGTAGTTTAACTCTTTTCTTGCATTGATACAAGCTCCATATTTCATTTCTTCACCATGTTTCTTTACATTATGAATGTTTTTGCTTTAACTATGGATAACTAAGTTTTTTGTTGGCTAATTCAAGGAAGATTTCCTCTTGGGTATGCTAAATCAACTCTCCACCATTCTTCCTCGTAGTGTAAGGTGTTTGGTTTGACTAGGTTCAGTGCGGAAATGGTTGTGGGCCTACACCTCCATATATAGCCCCTTACTTCCTACGAATCAATCAAGCACCGAGGCACCATTTGTAGAATTTTTTGAGTTGATTTGGCATTCCCATTTGAATGACCTCTTTGGATTAGTCAACCTTGTTTTCATTACATTTTTATTAAAAAATTTACTCACCAAAACACAAAACTATAATATTTTACAATTTTCATTTCTTTACAAAATCGCCTTCACCACAATTTGACCTTCCATCCCTAAGGAGACGACCTTGGAATACCCATTCCAAGTAAAACACGACACTCAAAAGTCTCTTTTCACTTGGATAACACTTTTGCACACACACACGTTTTCCCCATTTCTAATATCGAACCCGAGGGAGAGTGACACTTTCCTATCCATATAAGCCATATATATATATCAAACGTGTGTGTTCAAATATTAGGTGAATGCGATCAAGCATGGGTGTGTGAATGGTTTGATCAAACACCATTCTTGATGGATGTTGTGTGGGCTCAAAAAAGTTGGACCAAGGTTCGACTTAGTCACATGATTTTGCATTGAAAATAGGGTCGGGGTTACCAAGTAGGCCAAGATTGTCCTTCAGGTGCAAGACCCGGTAATTTGGATACACACTCCATATATGAGGCAAGCATCGAAGGATGGCTCCCTCTTGGGGCCACATTGATGAAGAAAGCCGAATTGTGGCTTTAAATTACATGTTCGTAAAACAAGTGTGTAATTAGTTTTTGGGATATGTAATATTGTATAAGGATCATAAAACGAACTCATATGAATTGTATTTTTTTTTATAAAATTTGAAGTTATATGAGTTTGGGTGGGTGTTATATGAGATTGGATAAGTTGGGCTTGAAAAAGGATTGAAGCGGGGACAAACTAGGCGCTTCTACCAGTAGAGCATTGATTTCCTACTAGTATAAAAGCTCCATAGAGCTCTTCTACCGGTAGAACGTTGATTATCTACCGGTAGAAGAATTCCAGAGAGTTTTTCTACCTGTAGAACGTTGATCATCTACCAATAGATTCTCTCAAATTTTAAAAATTTTAAAATAATTTTGTCAAGCCTTTGGGCCTTGAGTCGTTTTGTTCAATGGATATAAATAGAGTAATATTAAGGTTGGGCCTAGCAAGGGTCAAGTGATTGAAATGTATACAGGTTATGCATTTGAGAGTGTCCAGTACAATGGAGACTCTGCCCAAACGCTATGTTGTTTATGATCCCGATAAAGGGAATGTTATGTCATGGTGTCAGGTTATACAACATTCACAAGCTGATGGATGATCAACGAGTTAATAGAAAACCCCTGGTTTTAGGGGCGTCACAATAACACTATGTGGGGAACTAATAAACTGATAAGTAGAAAAGACATTGGATGCACTTGTCAAGTGGTAAAAAGCGTCGGAGTCTATGATCTAGGGACTATGTGTGGAAAATAATAAAAAGTGGGATTACCTACTATTGGGCAAGGAACTAAGCATACTCCTCATGTGTAAGGGTAACTGATCTAGAGTTAGGTGGAGCTGACCAAGGTATTAAAGCAACAACTGAGGTGTCATCCTGATAGGAGACTTGATTAGCAACTCCCAGAGGCTTGCCATGTAAATCCTAACAATAATCTATAGTGTGGCCTCCATGACCACAATGAGTGCATAAACAAGAACCTATGACCTCCATGACCTCTAGTAAGGCTTACATTACAGCCTCCCTAATCTCCACGACCATTGCAATTACCACGGCCACCTCGAAGACTATCACTGTGGCAACTAGGGACAACAAGAGCTAAGTGGTCAATGCGCAAGCCATGATCAATGCTAGAACAACTAGTAGAGAAAGTAGCATGTTGTAAATAGGAGAAAACCTCAAGTAGAGATGGAAGGCTAGAGCCACCCAAAATCTGAGAGCGAATAGGGTCATTTTAGGTTTAAAACCCACTAGAAAATGAACAACATTCAAATCCTCATGCCTCTTCTACCGAATTATTACTTTAGTAATAAATGTGTGGCAGAGCTTCAATTCCCCGCAAACTCTCCAAATATGAGAATAATAATCTTCAAAACTCAGGGTACCCTACTCTAGGCAAAAATATTGTTTGCACACTTGATATGCACGAGTAAAATTACAAGTGCCAAAATACGTGGTGGCCAACTGATTCCAAATTTATTTGGACGTGTCAAGATAAAGCAAGGTAGAGTGAGTACTGGGTTCAATGCTATTCCATAATAAGAAGATAATATGAGCATCCTCATGTTCCCACTGATCATACCTAGGAGTTCTACCTTGGGTTTAGTATCGAACAAATACTTCTTAAAGCCTTTGCCTTTAATAAAAACTTGAATTGATCCTAACCATGAAACATAATTGCTCATATTGAGCTAAATAGAAGTCATGAGACCATTAGTAAGAATTGTAGAAGAAGAGGTCAGTGGTACCGGTGAGAGAGAAGTATAGGTAGGGTCTTGTTTGGGTTCCATAGCAGTATAATGATAGTAGAAGTACCCAAATATGAGCAAAAGCAAGAAAAACCTTAATAGAAGTAAGAGTGGAAGCAACAAGAGGTTGAACCGGACCATGGAGGCACTAAACCAAGCCTGGTAGGTACTGAAACGAACTGATAGGCACTAAATTAGACTAATAGGTGCTAAGTTGGACTGGTAGGCACTAAACTAAACCTATTTAGTGTTGAACCAAAATTATAGGTACTGAATTGGACTGGAGATGTGTTGAAATGATCTAAACAATCTACTAAACTAATCAACCAGTACATAATCGATCAGAAAAAGGGTGAAACAGTGCACAATCGGTCGAAACAGCATGGACCGGTGCTAAACCGATTTAAGAAAGAGATGAACCGGTCCAAAACCAAGGGCTAGCCTAGGGTCTTGGACCAGTGGCTAGAGTAGGGGCTTGGGCCTAAGTGAACTAAGCTTGATAGTGGTTCAGGGCTTTGAGAATTATTTAAGCCTACACATACCAGACTGATCTGATCCAATCTAACCAGAACAATACCAAATTTTATCTTCACCAGCGAGGGTCTCAACAGAAACCCTAGGTCCAATGGTGCAAACCCTCAGCCTCAATACCAATGAGCGAATATTAATTTAGTCCTCGCAAGGTACCAACCCCACTACGAGTGGTAGTGAACCTTCAAACCCACTCATTGTAAGAAACACATCTATCCACTCTACCATACCCGGTCAATGGTCACCCATGTTCATCAAGCATCCATTCAAGATATAAAGCTTCAAACCAATTCATCCATTGGACAGATACCACCAAATTGATTAAAATAATAATGAATTCTCCAGCGCATATACTAGAAAGATATCGTCAACAGGTTAATTACAATTTTTTTGTATCTTTAAAATTTTTTAATTTTTTTGAGTAGTCTTTGAATTTCTAGAAAATTTTTTGGTTTGATTTTATATAATATGAGTTTTGTATGATCTGATTTTTTAGAGATTTAAGGATCTATCTCATAGAATGCTCCAACAAAACCGATGAAATAGGAAGTAGAGGTAGGTGAAAAGATATTGAAGAATTTTTTTTTTTTTTTTGGATAGAGGAAATGTGTTTTTTCTTACCAGCGAGGAAATATGCTTGATTAACTATTTTTAAACTAAGATTTAATGTGTATGTATTAAGCTATCAAGTGTTCAATTTTGTTTTTCTTTATTGTTGATTTCTTACTATTTTTTATTTATTTTTAAGTAGTAGGGGTCTTTCGAATCATAACAATTACATTTGCACAATTTGTAGACTTTTTTTGTTAGCACTTGATGGAAAAAATTTGATTGACCCAATGGAAAATAAAAACACTGATACAGGTACACTTTGTGATTTTCCTTAATTACTTCAAATTTTGAGTCCATTACTTTTGCCTATTTTCATGTGACAGTGAATATAGCTTCAATTGGGGGGGGGGGGGGGGGGG
>CAUOFW020000001.1:3261991-3343986 GCA_963454935.2 Ilex paraguariensis
GATTTTGGGGGGGGGGGGGGGGGGGGGGGGGAGGGAATGGATTTTACACAGTTGGATGGATATGTGGATTTGATTAGAAGTCTAAAAAAATGTTGGAACCAGAAAGCGAAATCTATGGAATATCATGATGATGGATATGATCGATGCATATGAGTTATTGCACAATAAACTCCTAAGGCTTTCAAGTGAATTATTTGGTAATGTTCAATAATGCAAATACTTACAATTATTATGTTGAATTCATCAGGCATGGTTAAGCTTTTTCTAATGGATTCCCCAAATATTTTAGTGATGACTCAAAATTTTAAAGTTTTTGGAATTTGAGTTTTGATCGACAAATTTTTGTCACTAGTTATGCATTGGCACACAGTTTTGGCACACAGTTGTTAGAATGGTAAAGCCTATCATATATTTGCTACTGAATATTTTGTTTGTCATTTATGTGTTTTCTTGATAAGGTTTGCAGAAACTTTATTGGCCACCTTCACCACCACCGCCACCGCCACCAAGCTTGAAATTACAACTAATCATGAACCAATTGACAAATTTTGGACATTTTTATGTGTTAATAAAGGTGTTTTGTGATATTTTAAAAAATAAATCGCCATTAAATATACTTTAAATGTGCGAAGTGCTTGATTTTAGTAATTTTCAACTTTTTTGTTTCATAGTGTTTTTAGGGACGAGTTTGTTTTTTTCGTTGTTCTTTAATGTCCTTAGCGCTCTTTTATTTTGTATGGCTTTTAATTAAAATTATATTTTTTATTACTTCGTATTCAGATACGGGCAATTACTAGTATATACATATTAATCTTAGCCTTAATGAACGAGTTTAGGAAGAAACCCCTAACTTTAATCCCTTGTTTGATGCGAAACCCTAACGTTCTCGATTCGTTCACCATGTGAGAATCCTTCCAAATCTTTCTTTCTCTCCTTCTTTCTCACTTTTTAGGGTTTTCTAAGGTGAAGAGCTATTGAAAGGATCACTATTAAAATTATAATGGCATTCGAATGTGCGACAAACATGAATTGGCTTCCAAATGTCTCAAGCTCCCAATATCTCAATTTTTTTTAGAGTTTCTATAAGATAGTAAAGTTTTGAGACTAACTAGTATTCAAACGTTATCTGTGTTTGGACATGAATCCATTTTCTTGCATCCATTTCCAACATGGTTTTCACCTATCTAGAAGTCCCCTTTTGAAATACACTTTTGTGTCTCTTAGGATCTAGTTTCTACTATCAAATTTTCAAATCAATCTAATGCTAAGCTAAAAAGTTATGGAAAAATATTCCTCTTCATATTGGTCCATAACACATGATTGTACATATTACAAATATTATTAAATATATAATTATAAATATAGTGGGTTTATAGTAGATGTGAAATCTAGAGTCTAGAAGAGTTTTTAGAGAGATTCAAGAAGATTTGAACAATTTTGGAGTGAAAAAATTTGAGTTTTAGACCTTGAGGGGCTCTTTAATTTCGGTATGCAAATGGTTTCCTTTGGAATGAGCAATGAATGAATGGAGTTCTTGCATTCGGACGCCAGAGTTAAGTAAGCTAAGTGACCTGATCTTAATTATACACCCAAGTCTAAGTGGTCAAGTTGTAATATTACTCAATCAAGTCTAAGATCAAACCCATAGGAATTATATACTGAAACTCAAAGTATAAAAGGTAAGATTGTCGTGCACGCGGTGTGAATTACGCTTGTGGTGTGACCTTAGAGCTGATAAATAAATATTTAAACAAAACTTTTGATTATAACAATTTGAAAAAAGCTACTATTTAGTTCAAGGATCCAACATGCATTCTATTGTATGATTACAAAAATTCTTGAAAAGTTCCATAGCAATTAACTTCCATATTATTGAAAAGTTAGCTGGTAGGTTTGATGTATAGATTGAACCATATCATAGCAACTGTTTATGTTAGCCGGAAGGTCTATGCAGCATACAACAACCATAAAACCCTAGAAAACCTAAAGGTGAACCGTTCAAAAGGTTTACTTCAGAAATTTGATTGACAGGTCGATGATTCAAGGGCGACAAAATTCCAGTTTATGTATTGAATCAAAAGCATTGGCTATGACAACATTTAATCCATTTATAACCAATCTCCCAACTATTACATAAATCCCAACTACATGCATCACTCTGTCATGCAAGAAGTACGTAATAATATATAGATGAAATGGCATATGGCAATAATTTTAGCTCGGTATTCGTAACCATGACCATATAGTAATAGGATACCAAACGGGAATGAAAAATATCCATCAATTAGGGGAGGTATAAACATTAAAGCATAGGTAAAACATCAGCATTTCCATACCACAAACAATATTAAACATGCCTTCACCCTTTACTAAAGAGGATAAACGAACTACTCACACTTCATTGATATAGACGAGCAAGAAGGGTAAGATAATTCCATTACAATACAACACAAATACAAAACCAACGCAAGAAATCCTTCCTCGATAAATAGTTAAAACACCCTCACTCTTATTACCAACTAGGGTACAAAAGTGAGAGAGGTTCAACTTGTGGCACCCCAAAATCCAGGGGTCCGTTCATTACCCATCAACCCGCAGAATACCTGTAGATACCGAGTAATTCGATTTCACGCCATTGTGCCCCATTTACTGGGAACCATAATTTTGATGAAATTCGGGCAGAGTCTCCTTTGTACGGGAAGCTCTACCCAAAACTCAACTTATGCAATCATATAATAATAAGACCCATCCGAGGTCCAATATTCAACAATGACCACACCGGGTCCAATTATAAGTAAACATTGGCCACATCGGGTTCAATTATCAATATTTACATCAAAACATGCAAGGTTAGTTTAACAATAGTCTATATAACTTCTATTACAATTATTTGCAAAAGATTACATGCCCAAAACATTTTTTCCACAAAAGTTTTACTTTAACACAAAATAAAGCCACAATCCGGCCTTCTTCAAACATGAGGATCCAAGTGAGGGCCGTCCACCAGTGTCTATCTAGAACCTAAAATATTTTCCCGTATAGGGTAAGCCACGCCTAGTAGAGTAATTCCTACAGAGGCTACTCCCCACCTAAGTGCACATGCAATGCTAACATATAATATTTCATATTCATATCAACATTTCAAGTAAGAATATGCATTCAATGTTGGAATTTATCATGTCATGCCATGAAATGAGATGAGACTCACTCATGCAAAGCAACCTGAGCCCTTCCCAGCTCCTCAACACATGCAAGCGCCAATGTGTATGGAATCGTTATTTATGTTGCACATCAAATGACTTTTACCAACCTAGGGTCTTTGTATGGGGTGGATGTTCATGGGCTTACACCAAGGGTCTCCAACCTACTCGGGATTTATGGACTTCCACCAAGGGCTCCGCGTACACCCACACACTTCATGGGCCAAGCCAAGGGAGTGCGTATCCCAATCATCGGGCCTTGCACCCGAGGAATCTTCTTGTCCCTCTTTGCTAACCCTAACCATAATCACCATGCAACCTGTGCGACTCGGCCAAGTCTTCGACCAAGCTTAATGGAGTCCACTCGTCATCCACCAAGTGTGGTATTGACAACAACCATGCACACACCAACATGATGCGATGTTATTGTGCATATGCAATATGATGTCCCATTGCACAATTATAACGTATTCAATATGCTATGAAAGATATATGAACAATCTCAACATATCATGGTAAGTTAGGTTCTAAGCATATAGATACCATATTTGTCACAATGTTGATATATCATAACATGCATATACCAACAATTACATTTCCAATCATAAATCATGTCATAAGCCCATGATTTCACTTCACCACATCATCCAAGCATGTTATAGCATAATCTCATGCAATTAACACACTTTATTTCATATAGACATTTTCTCAAACACCTCAAAGGCACTCAAGTCATATAATCACATAACACATTCCAAGTCACCACATAGCTCAAGAAATCACATTAAGTGATTTTTACACAACCATTTCCACATAATACCAAGTCTCAAGAAAATTACATAAGTAACTTCCACATACAAAACTTAAAGTAGAAATTTGTCCAAGCAAATTCTATTCCCAAATCTTCAATTTCATAATCATATGCAAGTGATATCACAATTTGTTTTGGCCAATAACACACTTAATTACAAAGGCACAATATAACACATAAATGCCCATGTAGTAGACCACATAACAGCCTAAAAATAGTCTGCAAAAACTGTCCAAAAATAGCCCACAATTTAGGCACTAAACAGCCCAAAATCTGGCCCTTAAACAGCCCAAATTTAGCCCCTTAAGATAGGAATAAAACCAAAGTAGGAAAAACCCTACCTCTATAGAAGTGTAGAGAACTTCTATAACACCAAAACAACCTCAAAACATTGATTTTCCCCAAAGTCTCCTCTTGGATCTTCAGTGAAACCCATTCTTTTTGGTACGTACGTGTAGCCCTCGTTGAGGAAATGAACTTTAGCTTTTGGTCCGAGTTGATCCGAGCAACAGAACTTCAAAGATCCGAGGTAGAAAGCTTGAAGAACTTGAAGTTTCTCTTCTCTTTTCCTCTCTCTCTATTTTTTGGGGACCTTTGAAAGGTCATTCGTCATCCAATTGTCTCATAAAATGTGTAAAATTTGACTATCTCGAAATTCGACAAAAATTGACAGGACAGCTCGATTTCGCGATACGAATCCAACGTTGAGCTCCGTTACATCATCCGAGCTATAGAAAATTATGGATTTTAAACCCGCACTATAGTGATAAATTATCATTTTGCCCTTTTTCCAAAAAAAACTAAAGAGAAAAAATTTAAATTTTTCCCGAGTTTTACATTTTTTTTCCCTTAAAAGAATTTCATCTCCAAAATTCACATACACATGCACATACAATCACATGCATATGCAGCAGTCAAATAATGCTAAATGACTGTAAGAATGTACCTTTGTCCTCAAATAAGAAGGAATAATTGGTATGGATGGTGTCCTCGCGCTCCCATGTCGCCTCCTTCATTCCCTGGTGCTACCACAGCACCTTCACTAGCCGCACGATCTTGCCTCGCAAAACCTGTTCCTGGCTATCCATGATGCGCACCGGTCCTTCCTCGAAGGTCCCATCAACATCAACAACAAGCTCTCCCTAATCAACCACATGAGTCGGGTCCGGGGTATATTTTCAGAGCATAAAGACATAGAATACAACATGAACACCTGATAGATTTGGCGGTAACGCCAACCGGTAAGCCACTGCACCCACCCTCTCGAGTATCTCAAAGGGCCCGATATACCTCAGAGGCAGCTTTCCTCGCTTACCAAACTGGACCACTCCTCTCTTAGACATCATCTTCAAGAAGACGTAATCTCCCATCTCAAACTCTATAGATCGCCGCCATTTGTCGGCATAGCTCTTTTATCGGCTCTGAGCCGTGAGGAGACGCTTTCGTATCAAGTCCACCTTCTCAGAGGTGTCCCTAATCAAATTCGGACCCATAGAGGGTTTCTCTCCCACCTCCATCCAACAAATTAGAGATCGACAAGGCCTCCCATATAGTGCCTCATAGGGTGCCATCTGTATGCTCGCTTGATAATTGTTGTTGTAGGCGAACTCTACTAAGGGTAAGTGCTCTTCCCAGCTACCCTTGAAATCTTGGACATATGCCCGTAGCATGTCCTCCAAAGTCTACATGGTCCTCTATGACTGACCGACTGTCTGGGGATGAAAAGCAGTGCTCATCATCAACTGTGTTCCTTTGGCTTGCTGAAAACTCTCCCAAAAATAAGCTATAAACCTGGGATCCCAATTCGATACTATAGATATGGGTACCCCATGCAACCGAACAATCTCCCGTATGTATAACCTGCAGAATTCCTCCAATGTGAAGGTCATTCGCATTACCAAAAAGTGTGCCGACTTCGTAAACCGGTTCACTATCACCCACACCGCATCATGACCCCGCGATGTCTGTGGCAAGTGAGTCACAAAATCCATCGTGACATGCTCCCACTTCCACGCAGCTACCTCCAAAGGCTGGAGTAACCCTACTGGTCTCTGGTGTTTGGCTTTCACCTGGTGACACATGAGAAATAGGCTAACAAAATTCCCAACGTCTTTCTTCATCCCACTCCAATAATACTGGCGACAAAGATCATGATACATCTTCGTGCCACCTGGATGCACAGCAATATGGAAACAATGGAACTCTCTAAGAATCTCCACTCTGAGTTCCACAGATTGGGGAACCATAATCCTTCCCCTAAACCAAAGACTACCATCCGAGTGAATGGTCCAACCCTCGTCACCTATACCTAATTGTACTCAGTCCCTGATAGATGATAACTCTGTATCCTGTCCCTGGGACTCAATCACTCTGCTCAGTATGGAAGGTGTATCCACTAAAATCCTCAAAGTACCCTGAGCTTGCCCCATGTAGCGTAACCCGAACTGTCCCACAGTCTCGAGCATTTGCCACTCCCGTGAAGCCACACTAGCCAAGACTCCCCATGACATCTGGCTGAGTGCATCAGCCACCACATTTTCCTTACCAGGATGGTAATGCAAAGTGAAGTCATAATCCTCTAGAAACTCCATCCACCTACGTTGCCTCATATTGAGGTTCCGTTGTGTAAAGATGTACTTGAGACTTTTGTGATCCGAAAATACCTCAAACTGTGCACCGTATAAATAATGATGCCAAGCCTTCAAGGCAAAGACAATGGCCGCCAACTTCATGTCGTGCATGGGATAATTCTGCTCGTGAGTCTTTAACTGCCGAGAACCATAAGCCACCAACTTCCCGGACTGCATCAACACACAACCGAGTCCGTCCTTCGAGGCATCACAATACATTGTGTACCTCATTCCCCTTTCTGGAACTATCAGAATAGGAGCTGATATTAGCCTCTTCTTCAACTCCTGGAATGTCTTCTCACACAAGTCATTCCACTCAAACTTGACCTTTTTCTGGGTTAATCTTGTCATAGGTGCAGCTAGTCGGGAGAAGTCCTCAATGAACCTCCTGTAGTACCCCGCCAATCCCAAGAAACTGCGTATCTTGAAGACTGACTTTGGCCTATCCTAATTCATAACCACTACAACCTTCTCCGGGTCCACGGATACACCCGAAGCCGACACTACATGTTCCAAAAATTCCACCTCCGTAAGCCAAAATTCACACTTACTGAACTTGACATACAACTGATGGTCTCTCAAGGTCTAAAGAACAATCCTCAAGTGACCCTCATGCTCCTCTTCAGACTTGGAGTAGTTCAAGATGTCACCAACAAAGACTACAACAAACTGATCTAAGTAGGGGTGAAACACCCTATGCATGAGATCCACGAATGTCGTTGGAGCATTCGTCAATTCGAATGGTATGACTGTGAACTCGAAATGAACATATCACGTTTTGAATGCCGTCTTAGGGATATCTTCCTCCCTATCTCTCAACTGATGGTAACTGGTGCGAAGATCTATCTTAGAGTATACTCGTGCCCCTCTCAGCTGATCAAACAAGTCATCAATCATTGACAAAGGGTATCTATTCTTGATAGTAACCCGATTCAACTATCGATAATCTACACACAATCGAATGGTCTTGTCCTTCTTCTTGGCAAACGATATGGAGCGCCCCAAGGTGAGGTGCTCGGCCAAATAAAACCCCTATCCAATAAGTCTTGCCATTGGACCTTGAGTTTTGCAACTCAGCAGGCGTCATCCTATATGGAGTCATAGAAATGGTTAATGTACTAGGATGTAACTCATTGGTGAAGTCTACATCCCTATATGGAGGTAATCCTGATAGTTCATCTGGAAAAACATCCTCATACTCACAAACCACCAGAGGTAGACCTAACTCCTGTCTCACCTCATCCTCTAAAGTAAGGCTCGCAAGCTGACTCATCAACTGCTCGTGCCATCGAGAATCGTACACTGCTTGGAGTAAAACATCATGTTTTTTCCCCTAAAACTTAAAACAAACCACCTCTGGAGTAAAAGCAGTGATCCTTTTACGATCACAATCAATAACAACACGGTGTGCCGTCAACCAGTCCATACCAAGGATAACATCAAACTCTGACATGTCCATGACTCTAAGGTCCACGGTGAGTAAAATCCCTGAAATCTCTAGCTCACAACCCCGACATATCTGATCAACTCTCACCCTAGCTCCTAGGGGAGAACTTACATGCAATGGCTCTTCCAAGGTCTTAACCTCTAAGCCCAAATCTTTCACACAAGATACAACAATAAAAGAATGTGATGCACTAGAATCAAACAAAACTCTAGCCCATAAGCGAGAGAGTATAAATGTACCTTGTATCACTGACAGATTTGTCGGCTCATCCTGTGGTATCATGGTGTAGACACGCCCCTGGGTCCCCGAAGTACCGGCTTGTGAGCCTTGTCCCCGGCCTCGACCCATGCTCTAGCCTATCTGGCCCGCTTGTGAAGTCCCCGCACGTGAAGTAGTGGGGCCTTGTGCAGTGCCCTGGTACTGATAATGGCTCCCTTGGCCCATGGTAGGGTAGGGAGGAATAGAGTGCGTTTGTGAGTACCCCACTGAAGACTAGGACTAGAATCCCTATCGCTGGGGATAATTTTTTCTTACGTGGCCCGGCTGATGACAATGATAGCAAGTCTTTTGACCTGTCTGATACGTAGTCCTGACCTTGGCCTTGGCCTTGGAAAGACTGACCTTGGCCTTGGCCTTGATAGCCGTGGCCTGCCCTTGATGCCTCTGTGGAGCAGAAGTCCTCTGCTTCTTCTCTGTACTAGAAGAAGAGGATTGAGCCTCCTTCTTTTTATCTTTTACACTCGCCTCCCGGATGTTTCGTGCATTATCCACTTCTCTTTCAATGGCCATTGTTGTGGCGACTATTAAGTCCAAGTCTTGCAAAAGAAGACCCACATTCTTGCCTCGAATGGACAACTTTAAGCCATCTTCAAACTTCCTCACTTTGGTCATATCTATGGTCACATAATAATCAGCAAAACGTGCTAATTCCGTGAACTTAGCCACGTATTCCATCACTAACATCGTTCCTTGTCTGAGGTCTAGAAACTCTCGGGCCTTTGCATGTCTAGTAGCTGCGGGAAAATACTTGCTCATAAAGATCTTCTTGAACTCTACCCAAGTCATGGTCTCCAAATTCCTTGAGTCCTTGACCCAGTCCTGCCACACCTGGGATTCTCCCTCTACATGAAAAGTAGCTAGCGTTATCTTCATGGCATCGGTGGTAATCTCCATAGCCCTCAAGATCTTGTCCATTTGTCGGAACCAATGGTCAGCCACCATAGGATCCGCCCCTCCTAGAAAGATCGGAGGATTGTGTGCCTGGAATTTCTAGAGGTGACTTGAACCTCCTTGACTCCCACTTGCACCTGTCTATGCAATAGTAGCGGTCGTAGCACTAGTTTGTGCAATGGTAGCCGCTGCCGCACCATTTGCCTCCATGAAGGCCTGTTGGTCAAAGGTCGGTGGTAGTGGTTGGTTGTTCCGTCCACTCCGATGTCCCCTTCCTCTAGTTGCCATCTACACACACATAAGATAGCAATAGATTATTTAGTTTCCATCTACACACACATAAGATAGCAATAGATCAATTACTTAATATGCCAAGTTAGGGATCAAGTATTTAGTAGACATTTACACATTGAACTATACTGTTCATCCCTTTTTTTTCCAAACTGCCAAGGTTATGTTTTCTAACCCCAGTGTATTCCCTTCCATGCATATAATTTACATAACAAGTAACACATAGCATGTAGCAAGTAGAGCAAATAACATGAAATGCATATGGAATGCAATGGTCTATACCCGTGCCCACCGAGCTCTAGGTTATTTGTATGCCTAGACTCTGATACCAAGCTGTGGCACCCCAAAATTTGGGGGTTCGTTGATTACCCATCAACCCGTGTTATTCGTACCCCTTTAATGTGTGGTCCAAATTGCACCGCATAATTTTGACTTTTGGATCCGTTTTTCATCCCAAAATGATCCATTATATCTCGGATTAAGTTGAAAATAATTTTATTTAAAATTTTATTCAACTATAAGAAAATTTTATAAATTTTATTTTTTAAGGACCTTTGAAATGTCATTCGTCATCCAATTGTCTCGTAAAATGTGTAAAATTCGACTATCTCGAAATTCAACGAAAATTGATAGGGCAACTCAATTTCGCAATACGAATCTAACAGTTAGCTCCGCTGCATCATCTGAGCTGTAGAAAAATATAGATTTTAAACCCGCATTATAGTGACAAATTATCATTTTGCCATTTTTCCAAAAAAAACAAAAGAGAAAAAATTTAAATTTTTCGCGGGTTTTACACAACCCTCCAAGTAAAAAGGATGTAAAAAAATGTAGAAGAAGAGAATTTTTGGCTTAGGAGTGTTTAGGGTAGGGTATTTTTGCCCTGCAGCCTCTTTTCTTAATTTGTTGACCTTGCTGGCATTGGGATGGTGAGTCTTTTTGTTGAAATTACCCTTGTCTCTTTCCTTTGTTCCTTTTTCATGCTTTTACCATTGTAAGTTTCCTTAATTGTGTAAGAAACCCTATAAAATATACAATTCAAACATTAGCCGTAATATAATTTAAATTAAACACTTTAATTCAACCAACACACACTACTAACCCCAAACCCTAATTCAATACCACACTTTCTAGGGTTAATCACACCCCCAACCAAAAATTACTAGTCCCTCATAATAAAAATGAATAATATATACAATCACTTTTGTAGATTTCACGAGTGTATTTAGCCTATACAACAAGTCGTTAAACCCCTAGGTGATCCCTAGTGGACAAGTTTCATCTCGTTAAGGCTTCCAATGAAGGTACCTACAAACTTCAACTTTTAAGATGAAATAATCCATAGTTTTCATGTATAAAATTAAATCATCATTCCATTTCTATGTCAGAATACTTCTTCTCCTAATTACTATAAGAGTAACACACACCAGTTTTAACACTATTCAGTATAATTTCAGAAAAACTTTTGTGTGTGTTGAT
Organism: Ilex paraguariensis; assembly: GCA_963454935.2. Taxonomy (NCBI): domain Eukaryota; kingdom Viridiplantae; phylum Streptophyta; class Magnoliopsida; order Aquifoliales; family Aquifoliaceae; genus Ilex; species Ilex paraguariensis. The sequence continues at coordinate 3,273,020 of CAUOFW020000001.1, forward strand.
TCTTTGTTTCAAAAACACTTAAGAAATATCACAATCATTTGCTATTATGCACAAAAATTAGCTTCGACATCAATCCTTTCCTGAAAATTACTCAGCAAAGAGCACACTCAAATTTTAGTGACTAACTCAAAAATTATATGTGATAAAAATATTGTAATCAAAGAAAAGTAATGACACATGCAATATTCCAAAACAAGGTTATTTTAATGAAACTAGAAATTGGTATAATCTCATGAAGGAATATTAACACTATATGAAATAACATTATGAACATATCCTTTTATAACGAATGGTTGAAAATAATACACATGCATGACTTCTGTAATAAAAAAGGACTTTATTAGGGTTATAACATGGCCAAGGGTATTGAGCTTAAGAAACTACGTCTAATAGATTCAAAAGCTATCCTTTTTAATTTTTGGAAGCACACATCTCTCTTTATCTTTGTAAAACTTTTACACCATCACATTCTCCATTTTCATTTTTTTCAACCTTAGGCCTGTAGTTACTTTGTCATTCATTTCTTTCCAACACTTTCTTTCACCTTTTTCCATATTCTTCCCACACATTTTTTCCTTTTTCTTTTCAATCATATTTCTCCATTTTTCTCTTTTTCTCTATAATGCCTTTTTTAAGAGATGGTGCAAGAAAATTAGGTATCAGGGGCTGGTCACATATTTTCATTGGCTCGGTCAACAAATGAGTTTAAGAAAAGAAATTTTACTTAGGCTCAATCACGGCTTACTAGGGATAGTTTTGCAAAAGAAATAGTAAAAGCTCAAAATAAGATCACAAATGAACTAAGATCATTTTTCAAAACTCATGCACCTGCATGATTTTCAAGAAAAATTTAAAGGAAAATGCTAACATGTCATTCAATCATTGTTAATCAAAACAAAATCAATGAAATTATTCAAAGAAATCTTACACTAAACTGAAATGCTTACTTGAGTAAGCGTTTAAAATCTATCTAAGGAGGATTGGTTCCTTTTCAGCACTTGTGTTTGACTCCCTCAATTCTAAACATGTCGCAGGCTAGGCTTACGCCCAGTTCATAGTTTTGTGGGAATAGTGGGTACTAACTTAGATGGTTCCAAGTTCAAAATATATTTTCCATTTTCAAGGCATATCCCAAAAAGGAATCAGGTAAAACTAAATAACTCATCATAGATCTTACCATATCCATAAGATTCATGTTCCTTCTTTCTAAAACACCATTTTGATGTGTTTGCCAAGTGTAGACAATTGGGATGCAATTCTTATCTCTGACAAGTATTCCCCAAACTCTCCTAAGAGGTAATCACCACCTCAATTACATTGTAATGTCTTGATAAAATTTCCTTGACTTACAGCGTAAACTCTTTGAATTTTTCAAAGCATTCAGACTTACAACGCATCAAATAAATGTACCCGTACCTTAAATATTAAGTAATAAAAGTGATGAAATATTCAAAGCCTCTTATAGCTTGGATACTCATAGGTCCGCATAAACCAAAATGAACAGATGCCAATGGATCTTGTGCTCTATAGCCCTTAGCCGTAAAAAGCCTCTTGTTAATTTTACCTTCCAAGCAAGATTCAAAGACTAGAAGTGTCTCCACTTCCAATGAAGTCAATGGTCCATTTGTGACCAGTCTTTGAATCTTCCTTAAGTTAGTATGACCCGAGCATAAGTGCCAAAGATACGTTTGGTTCATATTTTAAGGTTCCTTTCTCTTACATGATGAGGTATTTGTGTTATTCAATTTGGTTAATTTTAGTGTAGGTGAGAATAGATTACTAATATAAAGATCATCCACCAATGAACCAAAATAGATAAAATATTTATTATACTTAATAACCTCTGAGTTACTAAAATAAACATTATATCGATCCATAACTGATTTAAAAATCAAAACCAAAACTAAGTTTCTTCTAATATCAGGTTCATAAAGACAATCTTTCAAAATTAAAAGCGTCTCTCCACTAAAACATAAATACAAATTTCCTGCTATAACTTTCGCCATTCTCATAGCATTGCCCATTTGTAGATAAATCTCATCATCACTAAAACGCCTAGTTTCCTAGAACCCCTGCAAGAATTTGAAAACATGATTAGGGGATCCTACATCTACAAATCAAGTTTTGGTAGATAACATCACTAAACATGATTCACAGCTAGTAAATGAGATTTACTTGGATTTTCCACTTTGTTGAGGTAGACCGGACATTGCTTCTTTCAATGTCCTGATTTCTTGGAATGAAAACACTTGTCCTTAGGATTTTTCAGTGCTCCCTAAGGACCCTGAACTTGCTAATGGCAAAAAAATTACTTTTGAGCCTTTTTCTACTTCTTCTTGCCTTTCGGTTTAGAAGTAGACAATCACATAAGCACAAGGTTGTTGTTGATATAAACCTTTGGCTTCTTGGAGTTCCTTAAATAGTTACGCCAGAGAATAAGAACATTTATTCATGATTCCACCTGTTTCATGACCTTCTTTTGCAAAACCCTAGAAAATTTGAACTGTTTATATAAAAAAAAGGGTAAAATAATAATTTGTCATTATAGTGTGGGTTGAAAACTTGTATTTTTCTAGATCTCGGATGACAAAACAGACCTCATTGTTGGATTTGTCTCGCGAAATCTAGTTGTCTAGAAAAATTTTGTCAAATTCTGAAATAGTTGAGTTTTTCACGTTTTTTGAGGTGGCAGGTGTCTAGTGACCGCCAAAAAATGAAATTTTTATAAAAATTTTGAAAGTTTGAAAATATTTTAAATAAAGTTTATATAAAATATTTTGAGTTTAAACCGGTACGAAATTTAATCGTTTGGAGATGAAAATGAACTCGAAAATAGGAGCTGTGTGGCTCATTATGAGCCAAGGGTTTTGGGATTATAAATAGGTGAAAAAATCTGATTTTTCCACTGATTTTCTCTGTTGGTCTAAATGTTGGGCTGAGAGAGAGCAAAAGAGAAGAAAACAAAGATCTTCAAGCTTTCTCTTGACGATTTTCGAAGTTCTGTCGGTCGAAATCCTTCGGACCAAGAGTTAAAGTCGATCTCCTCGACGAGGGCTACGCAACCACACCAAAAACGAAGAATTTCACTGAAGATTTCAAAACGAGATTTTGGGGGAAGCTCGGGTTTGAGCTTGGGATTAAGTTCTTGGAGGTTTTCTACATTGATTTTACGCTCCAAGAGGTAGGGTTCCCTTCTACTTTGGTTTATTTCTGACCTAAGGTGTCCATAGGGTTTATGTGGGCTATTTTGGGTATTTTTAAAATTTTCCTATTATAGTTGGTTTAATGGAAATGGGTAGGCTCAATTCTAGTATGAATTGGTAATTAGAAATTACTAGTTTGTGATTTCTTGGAAGTTTTGATAATTGGGCATGTGGAAATTATTTATTCTGATTTTTTTGAGTTATATGATGAATTTGAGTGTATTATGTGTTTACATAAGTGGTTCCTTGAAGGTGTTTGATTATGCCTAGGTGAAAATTAAGTATGTTTTGCATGGACTATGTATAGCATGCTTGGATATTGTGTTGGATGAAAACTTGTCTATTGTGATGGACATGAAGAAATGGGTGTAGAAATGGTTTAATTCAAGTTCTACCTTGAATTTGATATGTAGAAGTTCCTTATGAAACTTCTTGAAATTTGGTATTGTGTGGGCATACTATGTGTTTAGAGTGTGCTCTTGTGAGTAAAGTGTGTTTTGAACATAAATTATGCAATAACATGCTTGTTATGAAATATTGATATATACATGCTTGTGATATATTGACATTCTGATAAATTATGGTATTTATATGCTCGTAATATAATTTACCATGGACATGTTGAGTTTGTTCATATGGCATTCATTACATATTGAACATGTGGATAATGTTGCAATGATACTTTACATTGCATATGCACGGAGTCATCACATTCATGGGCATGAGGCATGGGTGTGGGTGTGTGTGCATGATTAATCAAACATCATACTTTGTGGATGATGGGTTATGTTGAAATGTATGGTTAAATTGATCCATATGACACTCATTACATGTGAAGCATGCCATTGGTAGTGCAATGGTTCATTTCATTGCATATGTATGTTGGCGTCACACTCTTGGGCATGAGTCATGAGTGTGGGTGTGTGTATATGCATAGCTGATCAAACACCATACTTGGTGATTGGTGGGTGGGCTCGAAAAAGTTGGGTTGAAAATCCGACTGAGTTGCATAGTTACATGAATATGGGGTCGGGGTTAGCAAGAAGGGCTAGAAAATCCCTCGGGTGAGAGACCCGGTGACTTGGATACGCACTCCAGTGGTATAAGAGTCCATAAAGTGTGTCGGTGTACGCAGAACCGTTGGTGAAAGTCCATGAATTCTGTGTCGGTTGGGTGTCATTGGTGTAAGTCCATAAATACTCACCCTACGAAAGACCCAAAGATTTTAAAATGATTATAGGATGAAATTCATAAATGACAGATTTTTTACACATTGGCATTTGCATTGTGTTGCGAGAGCCAGTGAAGGCTCGGGTTAAGGTGCGTGAGTGAATCTCATTTCATCTCGTTTCATAGCATGGCATGGTAGAATTCTAATCTGGAATTGCATATTCTTACTTGGAATGTTGATGTGAATATGAATATTTGAATGTGAACATTGCACATGCACTTATGTGGGGAGTAGCCTCTGTAGGAATTACTCTACTAGGCGTGGCTCAGCATATACAGGAAAAAAATTTCAGGTGCGGGTTATAGGACAATGGACGACACTCAATAGGGCACTTAAGGAGGAAGAAAAGCCGACTTGTGGCTTTCAATCCATTTGTTTTGTAAAATTAGACTTGTAATTAAATTTTGGCATGTAATGTATGTAAAAGGATTGGAATTTGAACTTGTATTAACTATGTTTGATGCATAGGTGCGAGGTGTTATAGATTACAGTGATACATGGCAGTGTTACCCTTTTTCAGGCAATGTTACACTTTTACACGCCATGTTACACTTTTACACGCCAATGTCACACTTTTACAATTCAATGTCACACTCCATACATTGACACAGGAACCCCAGTTTTAGGGGCGTCAAAAGTTTGGGTAAATGGACCCGGTGTGGTCATTATTATATTGGGCCTTGGATGGATCATGTTAATGTATATTGCACAAGTTGTGTTTTGGGTAGAGCTCCCCGTGCAAAGGAGACTCTGCCTGAATTTTGTTAAATTATGGATCCCGGTAAATGGGACATTACGGCGCGATATCGAGTTACTCGGTATCCACGGGTATTCTGCAGGTTGATGGGTGATCAACGGACCCCCGAATTTTAGGGTGTCACATCTTTACATCATACACTCTAGTATAAGTGGTCAAATTATTGTTTTCTCGATTTAAGTCCAAGGTCGATCACTAAGTTTTAAGAACTGGGATTTAAAATAAGAACAGAGAAATTGTTATTAAAGTAGTGTAACATAAGATAACATGTGATGTAAGCTTAAAACTAGTGATTAAAATGCATAAGTAAATTGGTGAAAGACAATAATATATAAGGTACCCTTCAATTCAAGGATATCATATGCTTTATATTGGTTTAAGTACTGGAAATGCCACCTTTCAACAATTAACTCCTAGGTCACTGGAAAGTCAACCAATAGGTTTGATGTATATTAAACTGTAACATAGCAACTGGTTAAGTTAGCTAGAAGATATATTGAACAATCAAATAATCCGAGTAAACCACAAGGTAGGCCATTCAGGAGAAATACTTGAATTACTCAATCGGTAGTTCTGTACCATGCATCAGTTAAATAACCCTAGCAAACCATAAGACAAGCCATTTAGTTGGAACACTATAGTTATTCAACCGGAAGGTTGATGATTCACTGATGACAATATTCCTATTTACACATTGAATCAAAGCATTCACTATGCCGAGACTTAACCCTTTAATAACCAATCAATCAACTTTTATGTAACGCCCAATCACGTACATCACTGTATCATGCATGAAGTACATGACTATTAGATAGTATGGTATAGAATATTAAGTACTGCTCGGTGATCATAACCGTTAGCATATTATAAATATAACCATCCATCAATAAAGGGAGGCATACATTACAGTAAAACATAGTTAAACATCAGCACTTCCATAGCTTAAACGATAATATTCATATGTTTACCCTTCACTAAAGGGTAGAAGTGAACTACTCATTCCCCATTGCTATTAACAAGCAAGAGGTGCAAGACAATTTCATTACAATACTAAATAAAACATAGGCACTCCTTCCACGAGGACTAGTTGAAATACAACAACCCTTAATATCGATTAAAAAGTGGTAGAAGTTCAACCCTCCAAGTTGAAGGTATAACAAAAATGAAGAAATAACAGAAACTCTAGCTGGACAATAGGATAGATAGGATCTCTCTCTTGAATCTCTTAAAATCTCCCTTAATTTCTCTCTTAGACTTGGACTTAAGCTCCCATTATTTAGACTCCCAAAAATGATGCTGGTAAGGCCTAGGAATCTGCTGGAATGTAGAAGAAGGAACCGTTCAGATGCCATCACCACCGTCCAAGCAATGCTAAACCTCTGGATTGTTGTGGTGAAGTTCTTCCTTGTTCTGGCATGTTCTTGTTGTAATTATATTTGCATCCTTTGCTGGTTTAGACTTTGATAAATTGCCCCCCATAATTTCCAGAATTACTCACAAAAGCCTGTAAAATATAGAATTTCTACATTAACCCTAATTTGCTGTAACATCACACTTTTAACCTAATTTTATATAAATGCTTAACTTATTAACCTAACTAATTAAAAAACTTTTATGGTTAATCATACTCCTCAACCTAAATATTACTAGTCCCTAGTGAATAAAATCATTTTCGTAGATTTCACGATTGCATTTAGCATATGCAACAAATCGTTAAACCCCTAGGTGATCCCTAGTGGACGAGTTCTGTCTCATAAAGGTTTCTAGTGAAGATACCTACAAACTTCAATAGTTAGGAGATCATAATTTTTATTTTTCACAGATAAAATTAAATTAACATTCCTCTGCGTTGCTAGAATATTTCCTTTTTTCTAATTATTCTAAGAGTAACACGTTAGTTGTAATATTATCCATATATTTTTAGAAAAATTTGTATGTGTGCAATGATTCCTTTATTTCAACAATCACTCAGGAAATATTACAATCTTTCATCTTAGTCTTGATGTCAATCGTCTCCTGGAATACACTCAGCAATGAATACACATTCGTTATAGTGATTATTCACTCAGTAATTACATATGATTGGAATATTATTTACAAAGCAAGGTAATATCATATGTAATATAACAAAAGAACGGTTATTTGAATAGAACTGGAATTTGACATAATCTCATGAAAGAATATTAACACAACATTAAATGTATTATTAACATTTTCCCTTTTTGCATAGGTGGAAATAATACATATGCAAGACTTCTGTAATCAAAAAGGAATTTCTTAGGGTTGTAATGTGGCCATAGGTTTCTACTTTAAGAAATGACATCAAGAGTATTCAAGGGCTATCCTTTCCTAATTTAGTGTGGCACACCTCTTCCTTATTTTTCAAAACTTTTTATACATGATAATTTTTCTTTTTTCCAATTCTAGTCGCATTTTTCACTTTCTTGGCTCTTTTCTTTCTTTCTTTTTCATAGATTATTTTAAACTGTAATCACTTCTTTCTTTTCTTCTTCTTTCCTTTACCTTTGTTTGTATATCACTGATATTTAAAAGCTGGTGCAAGAAAATTAGATAACAAAGGTAGGTTTTAATATATATTCTTATGTAGCTCGGTTATTTCTTGGGTTTTATGAAAAGAATTTATACTATTTTAGGCTCAATCATGACTTACTAAGGATATTAGTTTGTAAAAGAAATGGTCAAGGCTCAAAATTAATCAAAAATTGCCTAAGATCATTTTCAGAAATCATACACTTGCATAATTTCTAAGAAAAAATTTCAAGGAAAATACTAATAATAAAATTAAATCAGTGCTGACCAAAACAAATCTAATGAGATTATTCAAAAAAAATTTATCGTTGAATCGAAGATTCTTACTTGAGTAGATGTAGAATATCTCTCCAGTAAGGATTAGGTCAAAATCTACAATAGGTTTTACATCTCCACTATATATGCAAAGAGTGTAATATTTCAAAAGGTTTTCAAAATAAAGAATTCTATTTGTGTTCAAAAGAACAAGTTTTAGTGAAAATATTAAGATAACACACAACTAAAATATGAAAATCCCACGTGATCAAATTAGGACTATCCTTGCAAAGCAATATAATAATAACTTACTTTAACTGTGCATTATATGAAATAATCCTCCTAACTCACAATAAAATAAGTACTAAATTAACTAACATAAATAAGTTCAAAACCAACATTCACAACATAAAGTAAATTTAAATGCATAGACAAAAGATGAGTAAAAGATAGCAAGATGTGTAGAATCTCTAGAGTCTCTGATCAAGAAGTAGATGGGCCTCCACCAAAATGTTCTCTGAGTATCCTCAATATCTTGGATGGATTCTAATCGTAGTTAGTCATGATTTGATCAAGCTGGGTGATTCTGGTCCCTAGCTGGGTAATAGTGGTCTCCAACCCTAGTAAAATTTGTCTGTCGAACATATCATCTATTGGTACATATAGTTGATCCTCTTGTGGTTGAGGTTGCTCTAGTGGGTGAAATTCTTCGGCTCCTTGGAATGGTTTTTCCTACGGTGCTGGTGGTACTTCAGGTTTCTCCTGAGGCTCGACCCCATGGCTCTTCTTTAGAGATGTCTTGTCTAATGGTGTAAAATGCTCCATCGTCGCCCATGAAGGATCTATGATCACTCCCTTCTCACTGCATAACTTTGAAACTAACATCATGGGAAGTGAGAGTTTTTTTGCTTTTATAGTAATCATCATCTGGTCCATGATTAAGTTTGGGAGATTGATAGTATGTCCCATCCCAAAAGCAAATAGGAAGTAGGCTCGCTCAGTATGTATCTGGTTTTTTTGGGCTTGGGGCAACAGACTATTAATAGTAATCAAATTCAAAATCTAGTATTTGTGTGACATCCCAAAATTCAGGGGTCCGTTGATTACCCATCAACCCGCAGAATACCCGTGGATACCAAGTAATTTGATATCACGCCATTGTGTCCCATTTATCGAGAATCATAATTTTGACAAAATTCGGGCAGAGTCTCCTTTGTACGGAAATCTCTACCCAAAACTCAACCTGTGCAATCATATAATAACAAGACCCATTTGAGGTCCAATATTCAACAATGACCACACCGGGTCCATTTATAAGTAAACATTGGCCACACCAGGTCCAATTATCCATATTTATATCAAAACATGCAAGGTTAGTTTAACAATAATCTATATAAGTTCTATTACAATTATTTGCAAAAGATTACATGCCCAAAACATTATTTCCACAAATGTTATTCAGTAACACAAAATAAAGCCACAATCTGGCCTTCTTCAAACATGAGGATCCAAGTGAAGGTCGTCCACCGGTGTGTATCCAGAACTTGAAATATTTTTCCGTATAGGGTGAGCCACGCCGAGTAGAGTAATTCCTATAGAGGCTACTCCCCACCTAAGTGCACATGCAATGCTAACATATAATATTTCATATTCATATCAACATTTCAAGTAAGAATATGCATTCAATGTTGGAATTTATCATGTCATGCCATGAAATGAGATGAGACTCACTCATGCAAAGCAACCTGAGCCCTTCCCAGCTCCTCAACACATGCAAGCGCCAATGTGTATGGAATCGTTATTTATGTTGCACATCAAATGACTTTTACCAACCTAGGGTCTTTGTATGGGGTGGATGTTCATGGGCTTACACCAAGGGTCTCCAACCTACTCGGGATTTATGGACTTCCACCAAGGGCTCCGCGTACACCCACACACTTCATGGGCCAAGCCAAGGGAGTGCGTATCCCAATCATCGGGCCTTGCACCCGAGGAATCTTCTTGTCCCTCTTTGCTAACCCTAACCATAATCACCATGCAACCTGTGCGACTCGACCAAGTCTCGACCAAGCTTAATGGAGTCCACTCGTCATCCACCAAGTGTGGTATTGACAACAACCATGCACACACCAACATGATGCGATGTTATTGTGCATATGCAATATGATGTCCCATTGCACAATTATAACGTATTCAATATGCTATGAAAGATATATGAACAATCTCAACATATCATGGTAAGTTATGTTCTAAGCATATAGATACCATATTTGTCACAATGTTGATATATCATAACATGCATATACCAACAATTACATTTCCAATCATAAATCATGTCATAAGCCCATGATTTCACTTCACCACATCATCCAAGCATGTTATAGCATAATCTCATGCAATTAACACACTTTATTTCACATAGGCATTTCTCAAATACCTTAAAGGCACTCAAGTCATATAATCACATAACACATTCCAAGTCACCACATAGCTCAAGAAATCACATTAAGTGATTTTTACACAACCATTGCCAAATTAAAACCAAGTCTCAAGAAAATTACATAAGTAACTTCCACATACAAAACTTAAAGTAGAAATTTGTCCAAGCAAATTCTATTATCAAATCTTCACTTTCATAATCATAGGCAAGTGATATCACAATTTGTTTTTGGCCAATAACACACTTAATTACAAAGGCACAATATAACACATAAATGCCCATGTAGTAGCCCACATAACAGACCCAAAAATAGTCCACTTTTTGGTCCGAAAATAGTCCACTTTTCAGTCCAAAAACAGTCCACTTTTCTATCCAAAAACAGTCACAATTTTAGTCCAAAAACAATCACAATTTCAGTCCAAAAATAGTCCACAATTTAGGCACTAAACAGCCCAAAATCAGCCCCTTAAACAGCCCAAATTCAGCCCCTTAAGATAGGAATAAAACCAAAGTAGGAAGAACCCTACCTCTTGTAGCGTGTAGGAAGTGGTAGAACTTCTAAAAACACCAAAACAAGCCCAAGAACCTTTGATTCCTCAAAAGTCTTTTCTTTGGACCTTCAGTGAAATCCAATTTTCTTGGTATGTACCCGTAGCCCTCGTCGAGGAGATGAACTTTGACTCTTGGCTAGACGAATTCCGACCGAGGGAACTTCGGGAATCTTGGATTGAAGCTTTAAGAACTTCTTGTTTTTCTCTCTTTTCACTCTCTTCTCTCTATGACCGGCCAGGGGTCAAGAACATGAGATATTTTACCCAAAATATATAAGTTAAGTAGATATTTATAGTCCCGAATGTGTGGTCCACATCGCACCGCATATTTCTGACTTTCGGGTCTATTTTTCGTCCTGAAATGATTCCTTATACCTCGGATTTAAAAAAAATTATTTTTGGGGACCTTTAAAATGTCATTCGCCTCACAGTCGCCTTGAACAACCTGCAAAAATTTGACTATTTCAAAATTCGACGAAATTTGACAAGGTGACTAGATTTGCGATACGAATCCAACGGCGAACTCCGTTTCCTCATCCGAGGTCTAGAATATAAGTATTTTAAATATGTATTAGGATGGAAAATTACCATTTTACCCTTTTTAAGAAAAAGTTCAAATTTTCTTGGGTTTCACATTCTTCACCCCTTAAAAGAATTTCGCTCCCAAAATTCACATACACATGCACATACAGTCACATGCATATGCAACAGTCAAATAATGCTAAAAGACAATAAGAATGTACCTCCATCCTCGAATAAGAAAGGATAATTGGTACGGATGGTGTTCTCACGCTCCCATGTTGCCTCCTCTACTCCTCGGTGCTGCCACAGCAGCTTCACTAACTGCACGGTCTTGCCTCGTAAAACCTGTTCCCGGCTATCCATAATGCGCACCGGTCCCTCCTCGAAGGTCCCATTAATATCAACAACAAGCTCTCCCCAATCCACCAAATGAGTCAAATCCGCGGTGTATTTCTAGAGTATAGAGACATGAAAAATCGCATGGACACCCGATAGATTTGGCAGTAACGCCAACCGGTAAGCCACTACACCCACCTTCTCAAGTACCTTGAAGGGCCCGATATACCTTGGCGACAGCTTTTCCCGCTTACCAAACCTGACCACTCCTCTCTTAGGTATCATATTCAAGAAGACATGATTTCCCACCTCAAATTCCAAAGGTCGTCACCGTCTGTCGGCGTAGCACTTCTGTCAGCTCTGAGCCGTGAAAAGACGCTTCCATATCAAGTCCACCTTCTTAGAGGTCTCCCTGACCAAATTTAGACCCAGAGAGGAACTCTCTCCCACCTCCGTCCAACAAATCGGAGAATGGCATGACCTCCCATATAATGCCTTATAGGGTGCCATCTGTATGCCCGCCTGGTAACTGTTATTATATGCGAACTCCACCAAGAGTAAGTGATCTTCCCAACTACCCTTGAGATCTAGGACGCATGGCCGTAGCATGTCCTCTAAAGTTTGGATAGTCCTCTCAAACTGACCGTTCATCTAAGGATGAAAAGTAATGCTCATCATTAACTATGTTCCCATGGCTCGTTGGAAACTCTCCCAAAAATGAGCTGTAAACCTGGGATCCCGGTCCAAGACTATAGATACGGGCACTCCATTCAACCGGACAATCTCCCATATATATAACCTGCAGAATTCCTCTAGTGTGAAGGTCATCCGCATCGCTAAAAAGTGTGCCAGCTTGGTAAGCCGGTCCACTACCACCCACACCGCATCACGACCCCCGTGATGCCCATGACAAGTGAGTCACAAAATCTATCGTGACATGTTCCCACTTCCACTCAGCTACTTCCAAAGGCTAGAGTAATCCCGCTGGTCTCTGGTGCTCAGCCTTAACCTACTGACACGTGAGACATCGGCTAACAAAATTTCCAACATCTTTCATCATCCCCCGTTCTAATAATATTGGCGACGAAGATCATGGTACATCTTCGTGCCACCTGGATGCACAGCAAAATGGAAACAATGGAATTCTCTAAGAATCTCTTCCCTGAGCTCCACTGATTGGGGAACCACAATTCTTTTTCTAAACCGAAGACTACCATTCAAGTGAATGGTCTAGCCTTCGTCACCTATACCTAATCGTACTTGGTCCCTAATGGATGATAACTCTACATCTAGTCTCTAGGACTCAATCACTCTGCTCAATAGAGAAGGTGTAGCCACCAAGCTCCCAAAAGTACCATGAGTCTGATCTCCATAGTGTAGCCTGAACTGTCCCACAGTCTCGAGCATCTACCATTCCCGGGAAACTACACTAGCCAAAACTCCCTATGACTTTCGGCTAAGTGCATCAGCCACCACGTTTGCCTTACCAGGATGGTAATGCAAAGTGAAGTCATAGTTCTCTAAATACTCCATCCACCAGTATTGCCTCATGTTGAGGTCCCGCTATGTGAAAATATACTTCAGACTCTTGTGGTCCGAAAACACTTCAAACTGCAAGTAGTGGCGTCAAGCCTTCAAGGCAAAGACAATGGCCGCCAATTCCATGTCATGAGTAGGAAAATTCTGCTCGTGATTCTTCAACTGCCAAGAACCATCAGCAACTACCTGTCGGACTGCATTAAAACACATCCCAGCCCGTCCTTCGAGGCATCACAATAGACCGTCTACCTCTGCCCCCGTTTCGAGACTATCAAGATCGAAGCTGAAGTAAGCCTTTTTTTCAACTCCTGGAATGCCTTCTCAAAAGCTTTATTCCACTCAAACTTAACCTCTTTCCGAGTCAACTTAGTCATAGGCGCAGCTAATCGGGAGAAGTTCTCAACAAACCTCCTATAGTACCCTGCCAATCCTAAAAAATTGTGTATCTCAAAGACTGACTTCGGCCTCTCCCAATTCATAACAACCTTAATCTTCTCTAGGTCCATAGATACACTCGAAGCCAACACCACATGTCCCAAAAATTTTACCTCCGTAAGCCAAAATTCACACTTGCTGAACTTGGCCTACAACTGATGGTCTCTCAAGGTCTAAACAACAATCCTCAAGTGACCCCTCATGCTCCTCCTCAGACTTGGAGTAAATCAAGATGTCTTCAACAAAGACTACAACAAACTGATCTAAGTAGGGTTGAAACACCCTATGTAGGAGATCCATGAATGCCATTTGAGCATTCGTCAATCCGAACGGCATGACTATGAACTCAAAATGCTCATATCACATTCTGAACATCGTCATAGGGATATCTTCCTCCCTAACTCTCAACTCATGGTAACCAGTGCGAAGATCTGTCTTGGAGTAGACTCGTGCCCCTCTTAGCTAATCAAACAAATCATCAATCCTAGGCAAAGGGTATCTATTCTTGATAGTAACCCAATTTAACTACCGATAATTTATACACAATTGAAAGGTCTTGTCCTTCTTCTTGGGAAACAATACTGGAGTGCCCCATGGTGAGGTGCTCGGCCTAATAAAACCTCTGTCCAACAAGTCTTGCAATTGGACCTTGAGGTCTTGCAACTCAGCAGGCGCCATCCTATGTGGAGTCATAGAAATGGGCGATGTACCAGGTTGTAACTTGTTGTCTGAACTTGGTATTGACAATTTACGTGCAAGTATACACGATCAACAAGTAATAAAGTGATAAGTAGAGTATCATTTCCANTGTTGTCCGAATTTGGTATTGACAATTTACGTGCAAGTATACACGATCAACAAGTAATAAAGTGATAAGTAGAGTATCGTTCCCACGGAGAATTATTAGTAATAAATTCCAAGTACTAACTTTATATCAATTCAATTTTATTTAAACAATTGAAATTGAGCTATGGAATTACTAATTAAAACTAAATCTAAACTTAACAATCAAGGGTTGAATTTACTAGAGAAAAGAAGTTAAGATTACAACTTCCCCTAATGCTTCGTATAAATCCCTCTAACTCTCTTTCCAGTTAATTGATCAAAATAAGTTGTTAACTGAGAACTCAAAGTTATTTATCAAACCTCTTCCGATAGTTAGATAAAATTATCTATCCCAATTAAATTACTATATTCCTATGCAAAATAAGTTGGAATAGATTCATTAAGTTCAAACTCTCATAAAAGTTACACACGGCGTATAGGTATATTCCTATCCTATACGCAAACCCAGCTATTCAATCCTAAGAGGAATAAACTAGACGCATGTCATCATATTCAGATCTAAACCTAGAATTCATCTCCCAATTTCATCTAAGTTATCACATTAATTGTTGGCCACACAATCATATATTAAACACAAAATATGACAAACAACTCATATAAGATCAATAAGAACTAGAAACGAGAGTAGATTAATTTAACTAGACATAGGTTCCGTTGCAATCTTAATAAAAATTTAGTTCATAACGTAATTGAAAAACATCATTCTCAAATTAATCAACATCTTAGAAAATCAAGAAGAAAAAATAAGAGAAAAGAATGAAAACTTATTTGTAGTCTCTAGCCTTCAAGTCCAATCTTTTTCGTGTCGATTTCTTCAATCCGCGTCTTCAATTTTCTTCCAATTTCTTGGTCGTTCCAGCCGTTTTCTACCCCCAAAAGTCAGAATCTCCCATCCCCACACAAACCCTAGTATTTATATAGCCTTAGGGTTAACTTTTGGGCTCAAAATAAGTCAAAATTCACATCACGGATTAACACATGAGCAAGGGAGCTCAAACTGGCGCAGGGGCGCTGATTTGGACAGTTTTTGGGCGTGCCTCCTTGTATTCTGCCTAGTCCGGACCAGTCTTTGTAGAATCGTCATAACATTTGATACAACTGTCCGAGTGAGCTGAACTTTTGACACAATACAGAAGATATCTTGGTCTACAACTTTCATGTTTTGCACTTTTTCAGATTCAAAGTGAATCATGGTCCAAATGGCAGAAAACCGAGGTACTGCTACAAAATAGTACTCTATAAATACTCCATTAAAATGCTCTTTAGCTTCCTCCTAAAAAATCCAACACTTAGGCTCCAATTTTGACCTTGTTTCCTCCCAAATGGTCATTCCTACAAAATAACATCAAAACACACAAAACAAATAAAAATGAACATAAAATAATTAAAAACTTAAAATTTCATTAAGCCGAAAGCACTCAATTCGTAGGTATAAAACCCACTCATCATAACACATTGATGAAGTCTACATCCCTATGTGGAGGTAATCCCAGTAGTTTATCTGGAAAAACATCCTCATACTCACAAACCACCAGAGGTACACCCAACTCCCATCTCACCTCATCTTCCAAAGTAAGGCTCGCAAGCCAACCCATCAACTGCCTGTGTCATCGAGAATCGTACACTACTTGGGGTAAAGCATCATGTTTTTCCCCCTGCAACTAAAAACAAACCCTCTCCAGAGTAAAAGCAATGACCCTTTTACGATCACAATCAATAACAACATGGTGTGTCGTCAACCAGTCCATACCAAGGATAATATCAAACTCTGACATGTCCATGCTTCTAAGGTCCACGGTGAGTAGAATCTCTGAAATCTCTAGATCACAACCCTGACATTTCAGATCAACTCTCACCCTAGCTCCTAGGGGAGAACTTACATGCAATGGCTCTTCCAAGGTCTCAACCTCTAAGTCCAAGTCTTTCACACAAGATACAGCAATAAAAGAATGTGATGCACCAGAATCATACAATACTCTAGCCCACAAGCGATAGAGTAGAAATGTACCCTGTATCACTGACGGATCTGCCGGCTTAGCCTGTGGTATCATGGCGTAGAAACGCCCCTGGGTCCCCAAAGTACATGCTTGTGAGCCCTGTCCCCGGCCTCAACCCATGCCCTAGCCCATCTGGCCTGCTTACGGAATCCCTGCACGTGAAGTAGTGGGGCCTTGTGCAGTGCCCTGGTATTGATAATGGCTCCCCTGGCCCATGGTAGGGTAGGGAGGAATAGAGTGCGTCTATGAGTACTCCACGGAAGACTAGACAGGGATCCCTATCGCTGGGAACAATCTTTCCTCATGTGGCCCAGCTGATGACAATGATAGCAAGCTTTTTGACCTACCTGATACGTAGTCATGAAGTTTCTCCAGCCTCGGGAGGACTGACCATGGCCTTGGCCTTGATAGCCGCGGCCCTGCCCTTGATGCCCCTGCGGAGCAAAAGTCCTCTACTTATTCCCTACACTAGAAGAAGAGGATTGACCCTCCTTCTTCTTATCATTCACACCCGCATCCCGAATATTTCGTGCATCATCCACCTCTCTTTCAATGGCCATTGTTGTGGCAACCATTAAGTCCAAGTCTTGCAAAATAAGACCCATAATCTTGCCTCGAATGGACAAATTCAAGCCATCTTCAAACTTCCTCACTTTGGTCATATTTGTGGCCACATAATCATCAGCGAAGCATGCTAATTTCGTGAACTTAGCCACGTATTTCATCACTGACATCATTCCTTGTCTGAGGTCTAGGAACTCTTGGGCCTTTGCATGTCTAGCTGCTACAGGGAAATATTTGCTCATAAAGAGCTCTTTGAACTCTGCCCCAAGTCATGGTCTCCAAATTCCTTGAGTCCTTGACCCAATCCCACCACACCTGGGATTCTCCCTCTAGCTAAAAAGTAACTAGCGTTATCTTCGTGGTATCGGTGGTAATCTCCATAGCCCTCAAGATCTTGTCCATTTGTCGGAACCAATGGTTAGCCACCATAGGATCCGCCCCTCCCAGAAAGATCGGAGGAGTGTGTGCCTTGAACTTCTGGAGGTGACTTAAACCTCCTTGACTCCCACTTGCACTTGTCTGTGCAATAGTAGCGGCCGTAGCACTAGCTTGGGCAATGGTAGCCACCGCCGCCACACCAATAGCCTCCATGAAGGCTTGTTGGTCAAAGGCCGGTGGTGGTAGTTGGTTGTTCCGTCCACCTCGACGTCCCCTTCCTCTAGTTGCCATCTACACACACATAAGATAGCAATAGATCAATTAGTTAATATCCTAAGTTAGGGATCAAGTATTTAGTAGACATTTACACATTGAACTATACCGTTCATCCCTTTTTTTCCAAACTCCCTAGGTTATGTTTTCTAACCCCAGTGTATTCCCTTCCATTTACATTTCTATCATGCATATAATTCATATAACAAGTAACACATAACATGTAGCAAGTAGTGCACATAATATGAAATGGTTATTCGTATGCCTAGACTCTAATAGCAAGCTGTGACACCCCAAAATTCGGGGGGTCTGTTGATTGCCCATCAA
Organism: Ilex paraguariensis; assembly: GCA_963454935.2. Lineage (NCBI taxonomy): Eukaryota > Viridiplantae > Streptophyta > Magnoliopsida > Aquifoliales > Aquifoliaceae > Ilex > Ilex paraguariensis. The sequence continues at coordinate 3,291,224 of CAUOFW020000001.1, forward strand.
CCTGCAGAATACCCGTGGATATCGAGTAATTCGATATCACGCCATTGTGCCCCATTTATCGGGAACCATAATTTTGACGAAATTCGGGCAGAGTCTCCTTTGTACGGGAAGCTCTACCCAAAACTCAACTTGTGCAATCAGATAATAACAAGACCCATCCGAGGTCTAATATTCAACAATGTCCACACTGGGTCCATTTATAAGTAAACATTGGCCACACCGGGTCCAACTATCCATATTTATATCAAAACATGCAAGGTTAGTTTAACAATAGTCTATATAAGTTCTATTACAATTATTTGCAAAAGATTACATGCCCAAAACCTTATTTTCACAAATGTTTTACATTAACAGAAAATAAAGCCACAATCTGGCCTTCTACAAACATGAGGATCCAAGTGAGGGTCGTCCACCGGTAGGTATCCTGAACCTGAAATATTTTTTCATATAGGGTGAGCCACGCCCATTAGAGTAATTCGTACAGAGGCTACTCCCCTCCTAAGTGCACATGCAATGCTCATATACAATATTTCATATTCACATCAACATTCCAAGTAAGAATATGCATTCAATGTTGGAATTTATCATGTCATGCCAAGAAATGAGATGAGACTCACTTATGTAAATCAACCCGAGCCCTTCCCAACTCCTCAACACATGTAAGTGCCAATGTGTATAGAATCGTCATTTATGTTGCACATCAAATGAATTTTACCAACCTAGGGTCTTTGTATGGGGTGGATGTTCATGGGCTTACACCAAGGGTCTCCAACCTACTCGAAATTTATGGACTTCCACCAAGGGCTCTGCGTACACCCACACACTTCATGGGCCAAGCCAAGGGAGTGCGTATCCCAATCACCAGGCCTTGCACCCAAGGAATCTTCTAGTCCCTCCTTGCTTACCCTAACCCTAATCACCATGCAACCTTGTGTGCATTGCTCAATGCTTCAACAATAAGCTATCCGAAATCTTAGGAGCACCACCAAAGAAGACACCCAACAATCTCTCACAACCATTTAAATAAACTTAAACATCACCCATGGAGAATGAATGAGAATAGTACCTTCAATTGCAAAGTTTGGTCTTTACCATTGAAGAAGGGAATACACTTGTTGTTTGTTGATGCTCATAGATTCCACTTGAGATGGCAGTATGTTGTATTAAACAAGTGGAGAAAATGAGTGGGTGAATTTTTGGATGAATAAGAGTTTGGGGGTGTGTGATAGGAGGTATTTATGTGTGATAGGAGGGTTTGTGATAGGAGTTTTGGGTTGATGTATGTAGAGCAGATGGGTATTTGATAATGCTGAAAATCTGATTTTGCGAGATGTTTTTGATCAGGAGGAAGCTGAAAATCTGACCTGGGAGCTTTTTTTTTTTTTTGATGTTGTTAATGTTGAAAATCTGGCCTAGGAGCTATTTTTGATGTTTGAATGCAGGAAATCTGAAGTTTGGGTTAGCAGACAACTGCCTGGGCACGTAGGGGGGCTGGAATTGGCGCCTAGGCACTGCCTTGCTGCTTGTGGACAAAAGAATGGCGCGTTGGGGTGCCCATTTCTGAGCTGGGGCGCGGCCTTGCTGGACTGAGGACAAAAGTACAGCGCTAGGGCGCTGATTTTGGGCGCCTAGGCGCTGATTTTCTGCTCTTGCTCCTCTTTTGGTTGTTCAAACCCATCTTTTCTTCACTCTTTTTATTTATTTGATGTTTTTTTTTGTCATTGATACCTACAAGCAATTAACCCACAATTAAATTGTACTAATCATCGAAGACTAAATTGACTAAAAAAATAAATAATAATAATAATAATAATAATAAACTAAAATAGAGTAGAATAAAATAAAATAATAAAAGCTAAACTCTGGGTTGCCTCCCAGATAGCGCTTGGTTTAAAGTCAGCAGCCTGACTACTCCCTAGTGTCATTCCGAATCGATGAGAGTTATTGAGGTCTTTTGACGATCCACGTCGCCACCCCAATAGTTTCAATCTTTGCCCGTTTACCTTAAACGTTCTGTGCGAGTTGGGTTCTTCAACTTCCACTGCTCCATGCGGGAATACCTCAGCATCCAGAAATGGCCCCGACCACCTTGACTTGAGTTTACCCGGAAAGAGTTTTAACCTTGAATTGAACATGAGTACTACTTGTCCCGGTTGAAACTCATGCTCAATGATCTTCTTATCATGCCTCCTTTTTACCTTCTCTTTATAAAGCTTTGCATTCTCGTATGCTTGGAGCCGGAACTCATCCATCTCATTTAACTGCAAGAGACACCTCTCACCCGCTGCATGCAAGTCAAAATTAAGTTTTCGAATAGCCCAATATGCACTATGCTCTAATTCTACCGGCAGATGACAAGCTTTACCATACACCAACTTATATGGAGACATCCCAATTGGTGTTTTATACGCTGTTCGATAGGCCCACAGGGCATCATCTAGTTTCTTTGACCAATCTTTTCGATTGGGATTAACAATTTTCTCCAGAATCCGCTTCACTTCTCTATTCGAAACTTCAGCTTGGCCACTAGTCTGGGGGTGATAAGTTGTGGCAATCTTATGGGTGATCCCATATTTAGTAAGAAGAGCGGCAAAATATTTATTACAAAAATGTGTACCTTCATCGCTAATGATCGCTCTTGGTGTAGCAAACCTCATAAAAATGTTTTTTCGGAGGAAATTTAACACCACCTTTGCATCATTGGTAGTCAAAGCAGCTGCCTCAACCCACTTAGAAACGTAATCCACTGCAACTAATATGTAAAGGTTATTGTATGATGATGGAAACGAGCCCATGAAGTCTATACCCCATACGTCAAAAATCTCAACCTCCAAGATATTGTTTAAGGGCATCTCCTGTCGCTTGGAAATATTTCCAGTGCGTTGACATCTATCGCACTTTAACCCGAAGAAATGGGCATCCTTGAAGAGCGTAGGCCAATAGAAACCTGATCGCAGGACTTTTGCTACTGTTCTCTCTCTCACATAATGTCCGCCATAGCATGATGAGTGACAATGCTGTAAGATTCCTTCTATTTCTTCCCCTGGTATGCATCTTCTTAACATCAAATCTGCACAATGTCTAAACAAGAATGGTTCATCCCAGATGTAATGCTTCACCTCGTGCAAGAACTTTTTCCTTTGTTGGTGGCTCATTTCAGGAGGAAGCACATGACTCACTATACAGTTCACATAATCTGCATACCATAATGCTCCTTCTGCAACATATATTAGTTGCTCATCTGGGAAAGATTCATTGATCCTTACACCATCATCCTTTTGTTGTACGAACTTTTCAAGTCTGGAGAGATGATCTGCTACTTTGTTTTCTGTCCCCTTTCTGTCCCGAATCTCTAAATCAAACTCTTGAAGCAAAAGCACCTAGCGAATCAAACATGGCTTGACATCTTTTTTTGAGATCAAATATTTAATGGCGGAATGATCTGTGAATACTATCACCTTTGTACCAATGAGATAAAATCAAAATTTGTCGAAAGCAAAGACAACTGCTAATAATTCTTTCTCAGTAATNCTTTGTACCAATGAGATAAAATCAAAATTTGTCGAAAGCAAAGACAACTGCTAATAATTCTTTCTCAGTAATTGTGTAGTTGAGTTGTGCATCCGATAACGTCTTGCTGGCATAATAGATAGCATGAAACATTTTTTCTTTCCGTTGACCTAAAACTACTCCTACTGCAAAGTCGCTAGCATCACACATTAGCTCAAACGGCAAATCCCAATTTGGTGCAACTATCACGGGAGCAGTTATAAGCTTCTTTTTCAACACCTCGAAGGCCTCTATGCACGCTTTATCAAAATTAAAGGGTATGTCTTCTATAAAAGGTTGCACAAAGGCTTCGTGATCTTGGAAAAGTCCTTTATGAATCGTCTATAAAATCCGGCATGTCCCAAAAAACTTTAAATTCCCTTGACTGATGTAGGTGGTGGTAGATTTTCAATAATCTCTATTTTTGCCCTGTCCTCCTCTATCCCAATAGCAGAAACTTTATGCCCCAAAATAATGCCTTCTTTAACCATGAAATGGCACTTTTCCCAATTCAATACCAAGTTTGTTTCCACACATCTTTTCAGCACAAGAGTTAGGTTCTCTAAACATAAGTCAAAGCTATCTCCAAATACCAAAAAATCATCCATAAATACCTCCAGATTTTGTTCGACCATGTTGGAGAATATTGCCATCATGCATAATTGAAATGTTGCTGGTGCATTGCATAGTCCAAAAGGCATCCTCCGAAATGCAAAGGTTCCATAAGGGCACGTAAACGTGGTCTTCTCCTGATCCTCGGGTGCTATTGCTATCTGATTATAGCAAGAGTAACCATCCAAGAGACAATAGAATTCATGCTCAGCCAATCTGTCAAGCATCTGATCAATGAACGGTACAGGGAAGAGATCTTTTCGAGTTGCCTTTTTGAGTTTACGATAATCCATACAAACTCGCCACCCAATCACTGTCCATGTTGGAATCAATTCGTTGTTCTCATTGGACACTACCGTCATGCCTCCTTTTTTCGGAACACATTGAACTGGACTAACCCATGGACTGTCTGAGGTCGGATATACAATTCCAGAATCTAACCACTTGATGATTTCTTTCTTGATCGCCTCTTTCATGATAGGATTTAATCGACGTTGTTGCTCAATCACAGGCTTAGCATCATCTTCAAGCAGAATTTTGTGCATGCAAATTAAGGGACTAATACCCCTAATATCTACAATAGACCATCCTAAAGCCGTTTTGTACTCACGAAGGACTCGCAACAACTTACTTTCCTGAAATTCATCAAGTGAAGCAGAAATAATAACAAGTAAAGTGAAAGAATCCCCCAAATATGCATACCGTAAATGTTTTGGAAGAGGTTTAAGCTCCAATACAGGTGGTTTTTCCAAGGATGACTTTACACCAGTAGAGCTCCTAGAATGGTCCAAAGTCTCAAATTGTTGCTTGAACTTGACAACCCATGGAGTAGCATTTAACCACTGTACATACTCTAGAAGAGTAGGGTGTTTCAAAACAGTGGAATTAACAAGTGATGCCTCAAGGGGATGTGAAATACATCTCCTTGAAAATGTCTCATTTACTGCATCTTCCATCGAATCTACCCGAAAACATTCTTCCTCTTCCTTAGGAAATTTCATAGCTCAAAATACATTAAATGTCACCTCTTCATCTTGGACTCGCATAGTCAGCTCACCTTTTTGTACATCGATGAGTGTTCTCCCTGTTGCTAAGAATGGTCGCCCAAGAATAATAGGTATATCTTTATCTTCCTCACAATCTAAGACTATGAAATCAACTGGAAAAATGAACTTATCCACTTTCACTAGAACATCCTCAACTATGCCTCGTGGATAAGAAAGTGATCTATCTGCTAGTTGTAATGTAACATTGGTAAGCTTTGCTTCATTCAAACCCAATTGCTGATAAATTGATAGTGGCATCAAATTAATACTCGCTCCCAAGTCACACAATGCTTTCCCAAACAATTGGCTACCTATTGTGCATGGAATTGTAAAGCTACCCAGATCTTTTAGCTTTGGTGGTAGTTTCTTTTGAAGAATAGCACTACACTCTTCCGTAAGTGCTATTGTCTCGAACTCACCCAGTTTTCTCTTTCTTGACAGAATGTCCTTCATAAATTTCATGTAGCTAGGCATCTGCTCCAATGCATCTGCGAAAGGGATATTAATTTGAAGCTTCTTAAACACTTCTAAAAACTTGGAGAACTGTTTATCCAACTTTTGTTTCTTCAATCGTTGTGGAAATGGTACGGGAGGCACAATAGGACTCTGCTTGCCTCCCTTAGAACTTGCATTTGGATCCTCTTCTTTCTTCTCATGTTCCACATTCTTGCTATTCTTTCCTTCACTTTCACTATTATCTCCAAGTGATTGTTTTGGAGTTCCCCCAACGACTTCAGGTAGCTCTCTTCCACTTTGTAATGCAATAGCTTTGCAATGCTCCTTACCTTCTCTCTTAGGATTGATCTCCGTATCACTAGGTAACGTTCCTTGAGGTCGGTTGTTAATGACATTAGCAAGCTGACCCATTTGATTTTCTAGGTTCCGAATTGACAGTTCCTGACTATTCATCCTTGTCTCATTCTGTGCTATATATCTGGAAAGTAACTCTTCCAAATTTGACTTCTTTTCTTGCTGTGGTAGAGCTTGATTCTGAAAGCCTGGCGGGTATGTTTGTCTCGGAGCAGAAGTTTGAGCTTGATTATTACTCCATGAAAAACCCGGATGATTCCTCCAACCAAGGTTATAGTTGTTGGAATTGTTGCTATATTGTTGCCTGTTGTGGTTACCAATGTATTGTACCAACTCCGGATTAATTGCGCATTGTTCACTTGGATGGTTCCCAGCACACAATTCACAAATGACTGCCACACTTTGAATAGGTTGCACCCCTAAAGCATCAATCTTCTTTGTCAGTGTAGCAACCTGTGCAGCTAATGCAGTAACCGCATCCACTTCATAAATTCCAGCTACCTTTTGCTGATTGATCCTTGCAGAGGGCCATTGATAATTGTTGGCAGCCATTGTTTCCAATAACTCATAAGCTTTATCGAAATGTTTTCCCATCAATGCCCCACCTGCAGCTGCATTAATATTGGTCCGATTAGCACTAAACAACCCGTTGGAGAACTTTTGAACTTGCAACCACTAAGGAATGCCATGGTGAGGGCATTTTCGGAGTAAGTCTTTGAATCTCTCCCACGCTTCATATAGAGTCTCAAAGTCATATTGTGCGAACGATGTGATGTCGTTCCTCATCCTTGCAGTTTTAGCTAGTGGAAAGAATTTAGCTAAGAATTTTTGCGCTAACTCTGTCCACGTAGTAATAGAACCCGGCGGCAATGAATGCAACCAACTCTTCGTTTTATCACGAAGTGTGAAAGGGAAAAGTCGAAGTCTAATTGCATCTTTGAAAACTCCATTATACTTGAACGTGTCACAAATCTCTAAAAAACTCACCAAAAGATCGTTTGGGTCATCATTGGATAAACCCCCAAACTGTACTGAATTTTGAATCATTTGGATGGTACCCGGCTTGTTTTCAAAACTGTTTGCTTGAATTACGGGCCTTTGAATGCTCAATTGTATTTCTGTAACAAGCGGCATAGCATAATCCCTTAACGATTTATGTTCATCTTCAGCCATTGTTCCTTGATTTCTTACTTCTTGACACTGCTTTTGCAAGTTTCGGAGCTTCCTTTCGATTTCGTCTTCGTATGGTAGTAGCTCTTAACCTGTGGATCGTGTTTGCATACAAAATTCAAGAGTACTTGCAAAAGTAGTTAAAACATAAAATTAAATAAGTTTAAGCTAAGATAAAATTGATTGAAATTAATATTGAAATAATTACTAGAATAATTCCTCGGCAACGGCGCCAAAAACCTATTGTCCGAATTTGATATTGACAATTTACGTGCAAGTATACACGATCAACAAGTAATAAAGTGATAAATAGAGTATCGTTCCCACGGAGAATTATTAGTAATAAATTTCAAGTACTAACTTTATATCAATTCAATTTTATTTAAAAAATTGAAATTAAGCTATGGAATTACAAATTAAAACTAAATCTAAACTTAACAATCAAGGGTTGAATTTACTTGAGAAAAGAAGTAAAGATTACAACTTCCCCTAATGCTTCGTATAAATCCCTCTAACTCTTTTTCCAGTTAATTGATCAAAATAAGCGGTTAACTGAGAACNTTACTAGAGAAAAGAAGTTAAGATTACAACTTCCCCTAATGCTTCGTATAAATCCCTCTAACTCTCTTTCCAGTTAATTGATCAAAATAAGTTGTTAACTGAGAACTCAAAGTTATTTATCAAACCTCTTCCGATAGTTAGATAAAATTATCTATCCCAATTAAATTACTATATTCCTATACAAAATAAGTTGGAATAGATTCATTAAGTTCAAACTCTCATAAATGTTACACACGACGTATAGGTATATTCCTATCCTATACACAAACCGAGCTATTCAATCCTAAGAAGAATAAACTAGACACATGTCATCATATTCAGATCTAAACCTAGAATTCATCTCCCAATTTCATCTAAGTTATCACATTAATTGTTGGCCACACAATCATATATTAAACACAAAATATGACAAACAACTCATATAAGATCAATAAGAACTAGAAACGAGAGTAGATTAATTTAACTAGACATAGGTTCCGTTGCAATCTTAATAAAAATTTAGTTCATAACGTAATTGAAAAACATCATTCTCAAATTAAACAACATCTTAGAAAATCAAGAAGAAAAAATAAGAGAAAAGAATGAAAACTTATTTGTAGTCTCTAGCCTTCAAGTCCAATCTCTTTTGTGTCTATTTCTTCAATCCGTGTCTTCAATTTTCTTCCAATTTCTTGGTCGTTCCAGCCGTTTTCTACCCCCAAAAGTCAGAATCTCCCATCCCCACACAAACCCTAGTATATATATAGCCTTAGGGTTAAATTTTGGGCTCAAAACAAGTCAAAATTCACGTCACGGATTAACACACAAGCAATGGCGCTCAAACTGGCGCAGGGGCGCTGATTTGGACAGTGTTTGGGCGCTGGGGCGCGGCTCCTTGTATTCTGCCTGGTTCGGACCAGTCTTCGTAGAATCGTCATAACATTTGATACAACCGTCTAAGTGAGCTGAAATTTTGACACAATACAGAACACATCCTGGTCTACAACTTTCATGTTTTGTACTTTTTCATATTCGAAGTGAATCATGGTCCAAAAGGCAGAAAACCGAGGTACTGCTACAAAATAGTACTCTATAAATACTCCATTAAAATGCTCTTTAGCTTCCTCTTCAAAAATCCAACTCTTAGGCTCCAATTTTGACCTTGTTTCCTCCCAAATGGTCATTCCTACAAAATAACATCAAAACACACAAAACGAATAAAAATGAACATAAAATAATTAAAAACTTACAATTTCATTAAGCCGAAAGCACACAATTTGTAGGTATAAAATCCACTCATCATAACTCAATGGTGAAGTCTACATCCCTATGTGGAGGTAATCCCTGTAGTTCATCTGGAAAAACATCCTCATACTCACAAACCACCAGAGGTACACCCAACTCCCATCTCACCTCATCGTCCAAAGTAAGGCTCGCAAGCCAACTCATCAACTGCCCATGTCATCGAGAATCATACACTACTTGGGGTAAAGCATCATGTTTTCCCCCCTGGAACTAAAAACAAACCCTCTCCGGAGTAAAAGCTGTGACCCTTTTACGATCACAATCAATAACAACATGGTGTGCCGTCAACTAGTCCATACCAAGGATAATATCAAACTCTGACATGTCCATGACTCTAAGGTCCATGGTGAGTAGAATCTCTGAAATCTCTAGCTCACAACCCCGACATATCAGATCAACTCTCACCCTAGCTCCTAGGGGAGAACTTACATGCAATGGCTCTTCCAAGGTCTCAACCTCTAAGCCCAAGTCTTTCACACAAAATGCAGCAATAAAAGAATGTGATGCACCAGAATCAAACAATACTCTAGCCCATAAGCGAGAGAGTAGAAATATACCCTGTATCACCGACGGATCTGCCAGCACAGCCTGTGGTATCATGGTGTAGACACGCCCCTGGGTCCCCGAAGTAAATGCTTGTGAGCCCTGTCCCTAGCCTCGACCCATGCCCTAGCCCATCTGGCCTGCTTACGGAATCCCCGCACGTAAAGTAGTGGGGCCTTGTGCAGTGCCCTGGTATTGATAATGGCTCCCCTGGCCCATGATAGGGGAGGGAGGAATAGAGTGCGTCTATGAGTACTCCACTGAAGACTGGGACTGGGATCCTTATCGCTGGGAACAATCTTTCCTCACATGGCCCGGCTGATGACAATGATAGCAAGTCTTTTGACCTGCCTGATACGTAGTCTTGAAGTTTCCCCCGCCTCGAGAGGACTGACCTTGGCCTTGATAGCCGCAGCCCTGCCCTTGATGCCCCTGCAGAGCAAAAGTCCTCTACTTCTTCCCTGCACTAGAAGAAGAGGATTGACCCTCCTTCTTCTTATCTTTCACACCCGCCTCCTGAATGTTCCGTGCATCATCCACCTCTATTTCAATGGCCATTGTTGTGGCAACCATTAAGTCCAAGTCTTGCAGAATAAGACCCACAATCTTGCCTCGAATGGACAACTTCAAGCCATCTTCAAACTTCCTCACTTTGGCCATATCTGTGGCCACATAATCATTAGCGAAACATTCTAATTACAAGAACTTAGCCACGTATTCCATCACTGACATCGTTCCTTGTCTGAGGTCTAGGAACTCTTGGGCCTTTGCATGTCTAGCAGCTACAGGGAAATATTTGCTCATAAAAAGCTCTTTGAACTCTGCCCAAGTCATGGTCTTCAAATTCCTTGAGTCCTTGACCCAATCCCACCATACCTGGGATTCTCCCTCTAGCTGAAAAGTAGCTAGCATTTTCTTCGTGGCATCGGTGGTAATCTCCATAGCCCTCAAGATCTTGTCCATTTGTCGGAACCAATGGTCAGCCACCATAGGATCCGCCCCTCCCAGAAAGATCGGAGGATTGTGTGCCTTGAATTTCTGGAGGTGACTTGAACCTCCTTGACTCCCACTTGCACCTGTCTGTGCAATAGTAACGGCCGTAGCACTAGCTTGGGCAATGGTAGCCATCGCCGCCACACCAATAGCCTTCATGAAGGCTTGTTGGTCAAAGGCCTGTGGTGGTAGTTGGTCGTTCCGTCCACCCCGACGTCTCCTTCCTCTAGTTGCCATCTACACACACATAAGATAGCAATAGATCAATTAGTTAATATCCTAAGTTAGGGATCAAGTATTTAGTAGACATTTACACATTGAACTATATCGTTCATCCCTTTTTTTCCAAACTCCCAAGGTTATGTTTTCTAACCCCAGTGTATTCCCTTCCATTTACATTTCTATCATGCATATAATTCACATAACAAGTAACACATAGCATGTAGCAAGTAGAGCACATAACATGAAATGGTTATTCGTATGCCTAGGCTCTGATACCAAGCTGTGACACCCCAAAATCGGGGGGTCCATTGATTACCCATCAACTTGCGGAATACCCGTGGATACCGAGTAATTCGATATCACGCCATTGTGCCCCATTTATCGGGAACCATAATTTTGACGAAATTCGGGCAGAGTCTCCTTTGTACGGGAAGCTCTACGCAAAACTCAACTTGTGCAATCAGATAATAACAAGACCCATCCGAGGTCCGATATTCAAAAATGACCACACCCGGGTCCATTTATAAGTAAACATTGGCCACACCGGGTCCAACTATCCATATTTATATCAAAACATGCAAGGTTAGTTTAACAATAGTCTATATAAGTTGTATTACAATTATTTGCAAAAGATTACATGCCCAAAACATTATTTCCACAAATGTTTTACATTAACAGAAAATAAAGCCACAATCCGGCCTTCTACAAACATGAGGATCCAAGTGAGGGCCGTCCACCGGTGTGTATCCTGAACCTGAAATATTTTTCCATATAGGGTGAACCACGCCCAGTAGAGTAATTCCTACAGAGGCTACTCCCTTCCTAAGTGCACATGCAATGCTCGCATACAACATTTCATATTCACATCAACATTCCAAGTAAGAATATGCATTCAATATTGGAATTTATCATGTCATGTCATGAAATGAGATGAGACTCACTTATGCGAATCAACCCGGGCCCTTCCCAGCTCCTCAACACATGTAAGTGCCAATGTGTATAGAATCGTCATTTATGTTGCACATCAAATGACTTTTACCAACCTAGGGTCTTTGTATGGGGTGAATGTTCATTGGCTTANACACATGCAAGTGCCAATGTGTATGGAATCGTCATTTATGTTGCACATCAAATGACTTTTACCAACCTAGGGTCTTTGTATGGGGTGAATGTTCATTGGCTTACACCAAGGATCTCCAACCTACTCGAAATTTATGGACTTCCACCAAAGGCTCCGCGTACACCCACACACTTCATGGGCCAAGCCAAGGGAGTGCGTATCCCAATCACCAGGCCTTGCACCCAAGGAATCTTCTAGTCCCTCCTTGCTTTCCCCAACCCTAATCACCATGCAACCTGTGCGACTCGACCAAGTCTTTGACCAAGTTTAATGGAGTCCACTCGTCATCCACCAAGTGCGGTGTTGACGACAACCATGCACACACCCATATGATGCAATGTTACCGTGCATATGCAATATGATGTCCCATTGCACAATTATAACATATTCAATATGCTATGAAAGACATATGAACAATCTCAACATATCATGATAAGTTATGTTCTAAGCATATAGATACCATATTTGTCACAATGTCAATATATCATAACATGCATATACCAACAATTATATTTCCAATCATAAATCATGTCATAAGCCCATGATTTCACTTCACCACATCATCCAAGCATTTTATAGCATAATCTCATGCAATTAACACACTTTATTTCACATAGGCATTTTCTCAAACACCTTAAAGGCACTCAAGTCATATAATCACATAACACATTCCAAGTCACCACATAGCTCAAGAAATCACATTAAGTGATTTTTACACAACCATTTCCAAATTAAAACCAAGTCTCAAGAAAATTACATAAGTAACTTCCACATACAAAACTTAAAGTAGAAATTTGTCCAAGCAAATTCTATTCCCAAATCTTCACTTTCATAATCATAGACAAGTGATATCACAATTTGTTTTGACCAATAACACACTTAATTACAAAGGCACAATATAACACATAAAAGCCCATGTAGTAGCCCACATAACAGCCCTAAAACAGTCTACAAAAACAGTCCAAAATAGTCGGGTATAGCAATTGGGAAATCCTCTCGTATTTGTTCCTCTTCAAGACATTGGTTACTGGGAGAAGCAACGCATTTAATGCAAAATTAAAAAATGGGAAGCAAATAAGCATGTAAAGACTCCCACAAAGCGATGTGTGAAAAAAGCCTTCTAGCCCTTCACTCCATGTGTCCCATGAAGTGAGCAAATCAAAGGCTAAGGGTGTTGACCCAATGCTTTATTAAGCATTATGTTTATGATGATAAACATCTAAGCATTGTCTAATATGTTGATTAAATGTGAAATGGATAAATTGTAATTGGTAGCAATATGGCAAGATCAAAGGAAAGAAAAAAGAGGAAGCTAGCAGAAGAATTTTGTATGCAAAACAGAGTGTTTGGTATGCCACATTAATGAACATTATACCGGACGAATAATGTGACGCCCCAAAAATCAAGGGTCCTTTGTCAACCCGTTGATCATCCATCAACCCACGAAATACCCGGGGATACCATATAACTCGATATCACACTGTTCTACCCCATTTACTGTGATCCATAATTTAATAAAATTCGGGCAGAGTCTTCTTTGTACGGAGAGCTATAAACACAACCTATGCACTCATACAACATTTAATCACATGATCCATCTGAGGTCCAATATACATAAATTCATACCCCCACATCATGAATTTATGCATCAAACATAGTTAATACAAGTTTGATTACAATCATTTCCATAGATTTACATGTCCAAAACCAAATTTCATATAAATTTTACAAAACAAGGTTTAAAAGCTACAAGTAGGCTTTTCTTCATCCTTAAGGCCCCAAATACGAGCCGTCCACCGGAGTATAACCCGCACCTGAAATATTTTCTTATAAAGGGCGAGTCACACTCAATAGGGTATCTCCTAAAGAGGCCACTGATTAAGCCCTAATTAATATGTAAATTAATATAGTTAAATAAGATAATTTTATAAGATAAAACTGTGTATTAGGGTTTGTGCGTAAGCTAGGGTTTTATTTGTATACTGTCTGAAATTTCAGGGTTTTTGTGCTGAATTGCTAAAAATTACAAAGGGCAATCTTTCAAAGTTTGAAAGGACAAGGGAACAAAGTTTAAAATAACCAAGAATTAGCCAGCACAGCAAGAGGATCAACACCAAAAATCCAACAAAGCACCACCATCCAGACGGTTGTGTTAGGTGGTTGAACTCTATCCTTCCACCTCCTACTTCACTTTTTGGCCTATAAATAGGCCCGTACTTCATCTTCATCTTGGTGCTAAGGAGCTACATGGGAAAATGAGAGAAAGAAAGATGAAATAGAGAAAGAAAGGGAGAAAAAGAAAGGAAAAAGAGAGAATTTAAAATCCGGTCTGTCCTACTATCCAAACAAAACTTTGTATTTCTACATTTATGTTATGCCTTTTTACTTGGAGAGATGAGCTGCCACCACCTTTGTATCTTAACTGATATTAAGGGTGGTTGTATTTCAATTATTCCTTGGAAAAGGATTGTCAGTGTCTATATTTTATCTAAGTGTTGTAATGAGAATTACCCACACTTCTTGCTTATTAATAGTAATGGAGTGTTAGTTTACTTATACCCTTCAGTGAGGGGTGAACATATGTATAATATTGTTTAAACTATGAAAACGTTGATGTTTTATTATATATATAGAGAGAGAGTATACTCACAGTTATGAACACCGAGCAATATTCAGTATTCTATATTATCTATTATTATGAACTTCATGCATGATACAATGATGTACATAATTGGATGTTACTATGTAGCCCAAAATTATATCATTAGTGAATTATCAACATATCGGTTAAATATCTACAGTGTTCCAACGGTATGGCTAGTCCTCTAGGAGCACTGAGGATGTTCTACTATTGCATGGTACAATTCTCAGATTAATAATCTAAGTGATCCTCATGAATGGCTTGTCCTTCTGGATTACTTGGGTTGTTTAACTGATACAAAATATAAAAGTGGTGACATGAATAACCTAAATGATTCTTATGAATGACTTGTCCTTCTGGTTTCTTAAGGTTGTTTAACTGATACTTACTACAATAAAGCCAATTGAATAATTCAAATGATCCTCATGAATGACTTATCCTTCTGGATTATTTGGAGTAGTCAATTGTTATATAACTAGCTAACCTAAGAAGTTGTTGTGTTATGGTTTAATAATACCACCAACTAACCTAAGAAGTGGATATGTTATGGTTTAATAATACCACCAGCTAACCTAAGAAGTTGCTATGGTATAATTTTTATACATCAGACCTACCGGTTGACTTTCCAGTGACGTGGAAGTTAATTGTTGTAAGGTATCATTTCCAGTATTTAACCAATATAGAACATATGAGATTCTTAAACTAAAGGGTATTTTTCATGTTATTGTCTTTTAACAATTTTTTTATATATTTTATTTACTTAGACTAGTTATCAATCTAAGCTCACATCACAAGCTATCTCATTCTACACTGCTTTAACAATAACTTCACTATTCTTATTTTAAATCCTAAATTATTTAAAACTCTTCGTGAGATCGATCTTGGACTTAAACTGAGAAAACTATAATTTGATCACTTATACTTGGGTGTATAATATAAATTTGATCACAAAATAGTTTGAATCTAGTTTTTGGCCCCGTTTCTGGGGAGTTATGGTAATTTGAAATTAAATAAAATAGAGAAGTTGTTTACTTATACGTTTATAAATTGTTTGTTTTCTTTTTAATAGTTTATGTCTGTTCATTCATCAGTACAGTTTGTAAATCAGTTATCTCCTTCGTCTTCATCATCTTCATCTACACAAGAATCATTTGAATTAAGTATGGCTCAAAAAGTACCTAGGGAACAACATCATAGAGAACAAGAAGTAGTTCAAAATGTTTGACCATAAAGATAATATTTACATTCTACACGAACTAATGTCCCGTCATGCTTTGCTTTTCCAACAGATGCTCCAAATCTTAATATTGAGTCAGGAACAATACAGTTATTACCACAGTTTCATGGTTTAGAAATTGAAAATTCTTATGTGCATATGAAAGAATTTGAAGAAGTCTGTGGAACTTTGCAAGAAAATCCTGACATGGTTAAATTAATTTTTTTTCCTTTTTTTTTCAAAAGATAAAGCGAAAAAGTGGCTTAACACTTTAAGAGCTAATTCTATCACAAATTGTCAAGTTTTACAAAATATTTATTTAAAAAGTTTTTCCTGTACATCGTACTAATACATTAAGACATCAAATAATGAATTTTTCTATAAAAGAAGGTGAAATTTTTTATCAATGTTAGGAAAGATTTAAAGATCTTCTCCAAGCTTATCCACATCATGCATTTAAAAATTGGACTTTAGTTGGTTTTTTTTATGATGCTCTTCCATCTGCAATGAGAGAATTTGTTAAAATGATGGCACAGGGGAAATTTATGAGTAAAAATCCTAAGGAAGCTTTTCAATTTTTTGATATTATTTTTTAGAGTTCCCAAATGTGGGACTCAACGTGTGATGCCCCTAAAATCAGGGGTCCTTTTTCAACCGTTGACCACCCGTCAACCCACAGAAGTACCCGTGATTATCGCACAATCCGACATCACATCAATAGCATGCCCTTAATCAGGGATCACCACCCACACGTGTAACCCGTGTACATTATACCATTTGACCAACCAAGATCTAATATACCACTATTTATCCTCATTTGATGTCCATTTATATCCTTGGAACAAAAGAATCCATGGTCCAAAAGCATGGCAAGGTAGTCTTAAATTTTTAGATTTTTTAGAAAGCCTACAGGTAGGACTGTGACACCCCTAAAACCGATGGTCCTTTTTCAACCGTTGACCACCCATCAACCTGCGGAAGTACCCATGATTGTCACACAACCCGACATCACGTCAATACCATCCCCTTAACCATGATCATCACCCACACGTGTAACCCGTGTACATTATACCATTTGACCAACCAAGATCCAATATACCACTATTTATCTTCATTTGATGTCCATTTATATCCTTGGAACCAAAGAATCGATGGTCCAAAAGCATGGCAAGGCAGTCTTAAATTTTTAGATTTTTGGAGAACCTACCGGTAGGTTTTGTCTACTGGAAAAGTCCTACTGGTAGGTCCTACCAGTAGGTTTTGCCTTATAAACAAAGTTCTGTCTGTACGCGATCCTACCGGTAGGTGTTGCTCACTAGACAGCGATATACTGGTAGATCCTATTAGTAGGTCTTGTCCAGATTTTCTTGTTTCACCTGTTTTTCATTTTCAATTCATTTCAAAATATATTATTTCCATTCAACACATGTATATTGAAGATTTTCATATTACACAAGGTCCGTACACAATTCCACTACATTAATTTACATGCCAAAACTAAGTTTTGATAATCATTTACAAAAAAATCCAAAATAAAACCACATCCTTGCTTTCTTCATCCTTGAGGTCACATATGAGGGCCTTCATCCAGCATATATCCCGCACCTGAAATATTGTCCCGTATAGGGTGAGCCACGCTTAGTAGAATATTTCCTACAGAGGCTACTCCTTNGCACGGGGGAGGCGACTCGATGTTAATCTAGATTAAATGGATGTGCATAGTCCTACTGTTTCGCGTTCATTATTAAGAATATGAGTGAAATGAAGCTCATCTTATGGTTTGCTCTAAGTCATCAACATTCTGTAAGAAGATGCGTGGAAATAAAATNATGCTCACATGCCACATTTAACAATCAACAACCATTCCAATCAAGGTTAAGCAAGTCTATGTTGGAATCTAACATATCATGACATGATATGCGATGACACACACTCATGCGACTCAACCCGAGCCCTCTTTGGGTCCTTTTACCCATGTAATGCTATGAGTATAAAACCGACTTTCCAAGCCCCCCTCCCGTCATTGGCGTTACACACCCAATGACTATTTTAAAAAATATGTCCGAGTCTTTCTTAGGGTGGGTTTTAATGGACTTCCACCAATGGCACCCAACCGACACGAAATTTATGGACTTGCACCAACGGTTCCACGTACACCGACACACTTTATGGGCTCTTATACCAACAGAGTGCGTATCCGATCATTGGGTCTCTCACCTGAGGGATAGTCTAGCCCTTCTTGCTAATCCCAACCCAATTTTTTTTCCATGCAACTGTGAAACTCAGTCGGATGTTCGGTCTAACTTTCCCGAGCCCACCTATCATCCACCTATGTGGTGTTTGATGTCAATCATGCACACACACCCCACACTCATGGCTATGGATGTGGTTCCTCCGTGAAAATGCAATGTAATGCATCATTTCTATATTAATGCCATGTCCATATGTAATGAATGACACATAAGCGAGTTTAACCACATTTCTACATATTTCATGGCCAATTACATCATGTGCATATAATCACTAAACTTTATCACAATGTTAATGTGTCAATAAATGTACATCAACATTTAATATCCAATAATATATCCGAAGCATGTTATTACATAATACGTACCCATAACACACTTCAATCACAAAGGCAGAATATAAACACATAACATGCCCATAAAATATCAAATTCCATAAAATTACACAAGTAATTTCCACATTTTAATTCCAAGTTAGGGAATTTATTTCAAACCATTTCAATACCCATTTTCATCAAATTCACAACATGGCAAGTGTTAAGTCTCTAACAACCTACCCATCTCATATAACACCCTGGGTTAGAAAAAAAATCAAAGTAGACAAGAACCCTACCGCTTGAAGCGTAAAATGCTGTCAAGAAACTCCAAGACCCCAAAAAATGAGCTAGAATCCCTAGCTTCCAAAAATCTCATTCCTTGATATTCGGTAAAACCCGCACTTTTTTGTATAGTCGTATAGCCCTCGTCGAGGAGATCGAATTTTGTTCTTGGCCCGTGTTGATTTGAGCACTGTATGTCAGTAGATCATAGAGAGAAGTGGATTTCTCTCCCTTTTCCTCTTTTTCTCTCTCTATCAGGTGAACGGCTGAACAAATGGGGAGAAATCTGATATTTCTCCCCTTTTTATACCCCCAAAACACTTGGTTCACAACGCGCCACACGACACTCTTTTTTTTGGGTCTGTTTTTGCCCTAAAATGATTAAATTTCTTCCTGATTTAAGTTCAAAATATTTTTATTTTAACTTCCCTCAAATTATTTTTCAACTTTCGAGATTTTATTAAAATTTTATTTTTGGGTCACCCGAGACTTGATAGACTCGTAAAACGCAAAATAATTCAACTATCTCAGAATTTGACGAAAATTGATGGGATAACTAGATTCCACAAGAAAGATCCAACGGTGAGGTCCATTTCATCATCTAAGTTCTAGAAAAATTTAGGCTTTTAACCCGTACAATAGCTACAAATTACTATTTTGCCCCTTTTGTGAAAAGTTCAAATTTATTCAAATTTTACACAACTTCTTCAAATATAGCAGAAACTAAGCTATCTACATCCGAAAGAGAAAAATATGTATTGAAAGAAGATGATGACTTAAGAGCTAAAATGGTTAATTTATCTCAAAAACTAGAAGTCTTAGAAATGAAAAAAATTAAGCAAGTGTCTGTTGCATCTACTACTAATCAAATATGTGAAATTTGTGCATTGTCAGGACATCCTGCAATAGAATGTCCAACTATACCAGCATTCAAAAAAGTGTTAATTGAACAATCTAATGTTGTTCCAACTTATAATAAGTCTTATTTAAATCCATATTCTTAAATATACAATCTAGGATGGAGGAATCATCCAAATTTTAGTTGGAGAAATATACAACCCACAAATCAAACACAAGGTCTACCACAATCACAAAATCAACAATATCAACCATATTAACCGCCAAATAAAAGAACACTGCAATATACTATGAATCAATTTATTCGAAGTCAAATGAGTTTTAATACTCAAACAACTCAAGTTTTTAATAATTTTAAAGCTCAAACTTCTTAGAGTTTTGAATTTATTAAGAGTCATCTAGCTAAATTGACTTAGTCTCTAAGCATGACAGAAAAAGGAAAATTTTCATCTCAACCTAAACCTCCACAAAGATAGAGTCTAACTAACTCTGTGTTATCTGAATCGTCTCCAAGTCAAGTAAAAGCAATCACAACACTAAAGAATGGAAAGGTGATTGAAAAAATTATTAAACCTAAAATTTCCAAGAAAATACGTAAGTCAATTCCCGTTAATGAACCACTTGAACCTGAACCTTCAATCGAAAAATGGCCAGAAATACAAAATGAGGAAGATCATCTGTGTCCTATTCCTTTACCTTGTCCTCAAAGGGTCAAGAAGCCTTCATCTGAAAAAATCAAGCTGAAATCTTTGAACTATTTAAGGAAGTTAAGATTATCATCCCTTTGTTGGATGCAATTAAACGAGTTCTAGCTTATGCTAAGTTTTTAAAAGATCTTTGCATGATAAAAAGAAAAATAAATGTACCAAAGAAATTATTTCTAATTGAACAAGTTAGTACTATAATACAACATAATACTCTTCTTAACCACAAAGATCCAAGTAGTCCTACAGTCTCATGCATCATTGGAAATTTTTGAATTGAACAAGCTCTACTAGACCTTGGAGCAAGTTGTAATTTAATGTCATATTCAGTGTATATATAATTAGGATTAAGTGAGCTGACACCTACCAATGTTACACTATAATTAGTAGACCGGTCAATAAAAACTCCAAGAGGAATTGTGGAAGATGTTATTATTCAAGTTGATCAATTTTATTTCCCATCAGATTTTATCATTTTAGATACATAACCAAATTTTCATACATTTGCACACATACCTGTTATTTTGGGTCGATCATTCCTAGTTACATCAAATGTGTTGATAAATTGTAGGAATTAAGTCATGAAACTTTCATTTGGAAACAAGACCTTGGAATTAAATAGTTTTAAGAGTGCAAAACAAGCTAGAGAAGAAGATGAAATGCATGAAATAAATTGTGTTGAGTAATTAACTCAAAGTTTTTTTTGAAAAACGAATTATGCACATTAGAGTCTGTATCTGATAATGAATATAAAAATATAGAAAATCTAGAATGAGAAAATTTGTTGCCTAAATCTATAGAATCCATCGTCAAAGTTTGTAAGCTAGAGCTAAAACCACTTCCAACTAATTTGAAATATATTTTTTTAGAAAAAATTAAAATTAATCCCATAATCATATCATCAAATTTATCTGAAAGTCAAGAAAAAAAAATTAACAAAAGTATTGAAAGATCATCAAAATGTTATTGGATGGACAATAGTAGGTATAAAAGTTATAAGCCCACTTTTATATACTCATTGTATATATTTTAAAAACAAATGCTCAACCATCTCGTTAAATGCAAAGAATATTGAATCCACACCTAAAAGAGGTAGTTCACAATGAAGTACTTAAATTATTGGATATAAATATTATTTATCCTATATCTAATAGTAAATGGGTTAGTCCTACAAAGATAGTCCCTAAAAAGTCTAGTATCACTGTAATAAAAAATCAAGAGAATGAATTAGTCCCTATGCGTAAAGTCACAGGTTGACATGTGTGTATTGACTATCAAAAGCTAAATTCTCTCACTAGAAAATATCACTTTCTGTTGCCTTTTCTAGATCAAGTACTAGAAAGAATAACTGATCATGCATATTATTATTTTTGAGATGGATATTATGGTTATAATGAGATTGAAATTGCAATAGATGATCAAGAAAAAACTACATTTACATGTCCTTTTGGTACTTTTGCATATAAAAAGATGTCTTTTGGATTATGTAATGCTCCAGCTACTTTTCAGCGTTGTATGCTAAGTATTTTCAATGATATGGTAGAACGTCATCTAGAAGTTTTTATGGACGATTTTTTAGCACATGGTGATTTATTTCATTTATGTTTGGAAAATCTTGAAAAAATACTCATTCGATGTGAATAAATAAATATTGTCTGAAATTGAAAAAAATGTCATTTTATGGTTACACAAGGTATTGTTTTAGGTCATGTTGTATCTGAAAAAAGGGATCGAAGTTGATAAATCTAAAATCTTTTTGATAGCTAATCTTCCACCTCCGAAAACTATAAAAGATGTTTGCTCTTTTCTAGGTCATGCAAGATTTTACAAAAGATTTATAAAAAATTTTAGTTCAATATCTACACCTATAAGTAATCTTTTATGCCAAGATGCATTATTTGAATTGAATTATGCATGATAATTAGCATTTGATAAATTAAAAAGTATGTTTATTTCCGCACCTATTCTGCAACCACCTGACTGGACTTTACCTTTTGAATTAATGTGTGATGCAAGTGTGTGACGCCCCTAAAACCGGGGGTCCCTTTCTCACCCGTTGACCACCCGTCAACCCGCGAAAGTGCCCGTGATTGTCAGCATCCCCTTAACCGGGATCATAACCCACACGTGTAACCCATGTACATTTTATCATTTAATCAAATCGTGGTCCAATGTACCACTTTTCATACTCCATGATAGTCCATTTACATCATTTGGAAGGAAGCACATATGGCCCAGGAGCATGGCAAAATAGTTTTAAAATTTCAGATTTTTGGAAGGCCTACCGGTAAGGCATATAGGTAGGGTGAGCTTTCTGGAAAGATTCCTACTGGTAGGGTTAGCCTACTAGAAAATTCCTACCGGTATGGTATACCAATAGGGTTTGCTTACTGGACAAAGTTGTACCGGCAGGCTGTACCGGTAGGCTTTGTCCAGTTGTGCTTGTTTCACATGTTTTTCATTTCCAATTCATTTCAAAACTTATTATTTTCATCCAAAACCTACGCGAACTCATATAACACTATATTTGCACTTTAAACATAGTTGATACAAGTTCTTTAGCAATCATTTACATACGATTACATACTCAAAACATAAATTTTCAAAATATTTTACAAAATATGGAGTAAAGGCCACAAGTCAGCCTCCTTTCATCCTCGAGGCCCCAAATGAGCGTCATCTATTAGTGTGTATCTTGTTCTTGAAATATTTTTTCATATAGTGTGAGTCACACTCAATAAAGTATCCCCTATGGAGGCCACTCTCCCAACCTAGATGCATGTGCAATGTGCACATGTACAATCAACAAGCATCATCCATTCCAATTTAGTATATGCAATTCCATGTTGGAATTTTACCATGTCATGCCATGAAATAAGATGAGACTCACTCATACAATATACCCTAAGCCTTCCCGGCTCCCTTTACACCATGCAATGCTACATGTATGAAAAACCAAGGGCATTCCAAGTCCCCGTCATTGATGTTTCACACCGAATAACTATTTTATAAACAAGTTCATGTGTCTTTATTTGGGTATTCGGATTCTCGGAGTCTCACCACCAATTTCGCACACTATTTCACTTTTCCAGAATTGCAACTCAGGGGAGTGTATGAACCAAGTAGTCAGGTCGTGCACCCAAGGACATGTCTAGCCCTTCTTGCTATACCCAACACAAGTTTTTCATGCAACCTGCGAGTCAGTCGGATATTCAATCCAACGTTTCCGAGCCCACCCAACAACCACCAAATGTGGTGTTCAATTAAACCATGTACTCACACACCCACACTCATGCATAATGCCCATGAATGTGATGCCAACTTCATGCCCAAAATACAATGAATGTCAAATGAGCAATTTAACTGCACATCAACATATCCCATGGCAATGTATATCTTAAGCATATATTTACCACAATTTATCATGATGCTAATACATTAACAACATGCATCAACAATAATTCACAAGCATGTTATTACACAATCTATGTCAATAACATACTTTATTCACAATGCATAATATAAACACATAGCATGCCCACATAATACCAAATTCATGAAATTACACAAGTAATTTTCACATATTAATTTGCAGCTATGAATTTATTTTAAACCATTCTATACCCATTTTCTCATTTCCATAACAATAGGTAAGTGATATATATATAACTATACACCTACCCATTCCATACGAACACCCTAGGTTAAAAAATAAACCTAAGTAAGAGGGAACTCTACCTCTTGAAGCGTAAAAACACGTTGGGAAGCCCCAATAATTTAGCTCGAGCTCAAATCCAAGCCCTCCCAAAATTTAGTCTTCCAAACCTTCGGTAAAAGCGCTGTTTTTTGTGTGATCGCTTAGCCCTCAACGAGAGGAGCATCTTTAATTCTTGGCTCGAGTGGATTCGAACACTAGAGCTCCGTAGATCATAGAGAGAATGTAGGATTTCTCTCTTTTTCTCTCTCTCTTTCTCTCTTCTATCGGTGAACGGCTGAAGAATGGTTATTTCTTCCCTTTTTATACCCTCAAAACACTTGGCCCAAAACACGCCACACGTCCTCTTTTTTCCCGGGTCCATTTTCGTCTCGAAATGATTTAATTTCGCTCTGATTCAAGTTTAAAATATTTTTATTTTAATTTGCCATAAATTAATTTCTGATTTTCAAAATTTTATTAAAAATTTCATTTTTGGGTCACCCGAGACCCTCGCCTCTTAAAATGTAAAAAATTTGACTATCTCGAAATTCGATGAAAATTGACAGGGTAGCTAGATTTCTTGAAACGAATACAACAGTGAGGTCCGTTTCGTCATCCGAGTTCTAGAAAAATTTAGGTTTACAACCTGTACCCTAGAGACAAATTACTATTTTGCCCTTTTTCGTAAAAAGTTCAAATTTAGCCGGGTTTTATATTCTTTCCCCCTTAAAATAATTTCGTCCTCGTCTATCAGCGTAGCTCTTCTATTGGCTCTGAGTTGTGAGAAGACGCTTCCGTATCAGGTCCACCTTCTCTAAGGTGTCTCTAACCAAATCTGGACCCATAGAGGGTCTCTCTCCTACCTCCGTCCAATAAACCGGAGAACAACAAGGCCTCCCATAAAGTGCCTCATAGGATGCCATCTAAATGCTCACCTGATAACAGTTGTTGTAGGCGAACTCCAGTAAGGGTAAATGCTCTTCCCAGTCACCCTGAGATCTAGGACGCATAGTCGTAGCATGTCCTCTAATATCTGGATGGTCCACTCTGACTAACCGTTCATCTAGGGATGAAAAGTTGTGCTCATCATCAATTGTGTCCCCAGGGCTCGTTGGAAACTTTTCCAAAAGTGAGCCGTAAACCTGGGATTCTGATCCGAAACTATAGAAATGGGCACCACATGCAACCGGACAATCTCCCATATATACAATCTACAAATTTCCTCCAGTGTGAAGGTCATCCGCACGGCCAAAAAGTGTGCCGACTTCGTAAGCCAGTCCACTATCACCCACACTACGTCATGTCCCCACGATGTCTGTGGCAAATGAGTCACAAAATCCATTGTGACATGCTCTCACTTCCACTCAGCCACCTACAAAGGCTAGAGCAACCCCACTAGACTCTGGTGCTCGGCCTAGACCTGTTGACATGTGAGACATCATCTGACAAAATCTCCAACGTGTTTCTTCATTCCGCTCCATTAATACTGGCAACGAAGATCATGGTACATCTTCATGCCACTTGGATGCACAACAAATCAGGAGTAATGGAACTACCTAAAGATCTCCTCTCTCAGATCCGCTAACTAGGGAACCACAACCCTTCCACTATACCGAAGAATGCCATCTGAGTGAATGGCCTAGCCCTCGTCACCAGTACCTATATGCACTCGGTCCTTGATGGATAATAACTCTGGGTCCTATCCTTGGGACTCAATCACCCTGCTCAGTTGGGAAGGTGTAGCCACCAAGCTCTCCAAAACACCCTGAGCCTGACCCCGATAATGTAGCCCAAACTGTCCACCAATCTTAAGCATCCACCATTCTTGGGAAGCCACACTAGCCATAACTCCTCGTGACTTCCGGCTAAGTGCATCGCATCAGCCACTACATTTGCCTTATCGAAGATGGTAATGCAAAGTGAAGTTGTAGTCTTCCAAATACTCCATCTACCTATGTTGTCTCATATTGAGGTCCCGCTATGGAAAGATATACTTCAAACTCTTGTGGTCCAAAAACACTTCAAACTACTCACCATACATATAGTGGTGCCAAGCCTTCAAGGCAAAGACAATGGCAACCAACTCCATGTCGTGCGTGGGGTTGTTCTGCGCGTGGTTCTTTAATTGTCGAGAACCATAAGTCACCACTCTCCCGGATTGCATCAAAACATAACCCAGCCCCATCTCTAGAGGCACCACAGTATACGTGTACATATGTTCCCTCTCCGGAACTATCGAAATAGGAGCTGAAGTAAACCTCCTCCTTAACTCCTGGAATGCCTTCTTGCACAAATCATCCCACTGAAACTTGACCTCTTTACGGGTTAGCTTAGTCATAGGTGCAACTAATTGGGAAAAGTCCTCAATGAACCTCTTGTAATACCCGGTCAATCCCAAAAAATTGCATATCTCGAAGACTGACTTTGGTCTCTCCCAACTTATGATCGCCTCCACCTTCTCTGAGTCCATAGATACACCCGAAGCTGACACCACATGTCCCAAAAATTTTACCTCCGTAAGCCAAAATTCACATTTGTTGAACTTGGCGTATAACTGGTGATCTCTCAAAGTCTGGAGAACAACCCTTAAGTGACCTTCATGCTCCTTCTCAGAGTTGGAGTAGATCAGGATGTCATCAACAAACACCATGACGAACTAATCTAAATAGGGTTACAACACCCTATGCATGAGATCCATGAATGCCGCCTGGGCATTCATCAATTCAAATGGCATCACGCGAAACTCAAAATTCCCATAGCGCGTTCTAAACGCCGTCTTAGGGATATCTACCTCCCTAATCCTCAACCAATGATAGCCCATGAAGAGATCTATTTTAGAGTAAACTTGCGTTCCCCTCAGCTGATAAAACAGATCGTTGATCCTCGGCAAAGGGTACCTATTCTTGATAGTAACCCAATTCAACTGTCAATAGTCTATACACAATCAAAGGGTCTTGTTCTTTTTCTTGGCAAACAATACCGGAGCACCATATGGTGAAGTGCTTGGCCTAATAAAGCCCTTGTCCAATAATTCTTGTAATTAGACCTTGAGTTCTTACAACTCAACTGGCGCTATCCTATATGGAGTCACAAAAATAGGCGATGTACCGGGATGTAACTCAATGTTTAAGTCTACATCCCTATGGGGAGGTAATCCCGATAGTTCGTCCAGAAAAATATTCTTATACACACAACCTAAGGTAGATCCAACTCCTGTCTTCCCTCATCCTCCAAGGTAAGGCTCATAAGCCAACCAATCAATTACCCATGCCAACGGGAGTCATACACAGCTTGGGGAAAAGCTTCATGCTTTTTTCCCTTGAAACTTGAAGCAAACACCATCCGGTGTGTCAGCAGTTACTCTCTTCTGATCACAATCAATGACGACCCGATGTATCACCAACCAATCCATCCCAAGGATAACATCGAACTCCGACATGTCTATGACCCTAAGGTCCACAGTGAGTAAAATTCCTAAGACTTCTAACTCACAACACCAACATATCTGGTTAACACACACCCTAGCTCCTTGGGGTGAATTTACATACAACGGCTCTTCCAAGGTATCAACCTCTAAGCCCAAACCTTTCACACATATTGCAGCAATAAAAGAATGAGATGCACCAAAGTCAAATAATACCCTAGCCCATAAGCAAGAAAGTAGAAATGTACCCTGAATGACCGACTGATCCACTAGTTCAGTCTGAGGTGTAATGGCGTAGACACGCCCCTCGGTCCCCGATGTCCCGCCCTGTCTGCCCTTTCCTCGGCCTCGACCCATACCTTGGCCCATCTGGCCTAATTCTAGAGTCCCTGCTCATGAAGTGGTAAGGGCCTGAGTAGTACCCTAGAACTAGTACTGGCTTCCCTGGCCCATGATGGGGTAAGGAGGAACAAAATAAGTTTGTGCATGCCCCACCGACTACTGGGACTGGGACGCTACATAGCTCTAAAATCCTGTCCCTAAGGATAATCCCGCTTTATATGCCCCGATTGGTTGCAATGATAGGAAGTCCTTTGGCCTTCCTGGTAGGAAAGCCTCTAATTTTTCTTAGCTTGGGAGGATTGACCTTGGTAGGAAGGCCTCTGATTTATGAAATTGCAAGTTTTCTAATATTTTATGTTCCTTTTTATTTGTTTTGTGTGTTTTGATGTTATTTTGTAGGGATCATCATTTAGAAGGAAACAAGATCATTTGAAGGAAACAAGGTCAATTTGGAGCCTAAGTGTTGGATTTTTGAAGACTAAGCAACAAGGGCAATTTTAGGCTTGAAAGGGGACCAGCACCCCTGCGCTGGAAAAGTAGTAACTCAGCACTGTTGCGCTTGTGTTGGCTTTGGGACGCGAATTCTGACTTATGTTGGGGCCGAAATTGAACCATAGTACGACATATATGCTAGGGTTTGAGTTGGGAAGAGATATACTGATTTTGGAGGCTGCTAACACAAAATAAGACTAAGGATTGATAGAAAATTGAAGACAATGATCGAAGAAAGCAACACAAAGAAGATTGGACTTGAAGGCCAGAGAGGAATTGAAGACTGCAACTAAGTTTTCATTCTTTTCTCTTACTTTTACTTCTTAATTTTTTGAGATGTTGTTTAATTTGAGAATGATGTTTTTCAATTACATTAGGAACTAAATTCTTATTAAGATTACAACGGAACCTGATGTTGAGTTAAATTGATCTACTCTCGATTCTAGTTTTATTTATCATACATGAGTTGTTTGTCATATTTTGTGCTTAGTATATGATTGTTTGGCCAACAATTAATGTGATAACCTAGATAAAATTGGGAGATGAATTCTAGGTTTAGATCAGAATATGATGACATTGCTTGATGTTTTCCTTTGTAGTATCCTAACCTCTTAACATCTTCCCTCAATTGTGTATGACTTATAGGACTGGGGGAGTGTCACTCTCCCTCGGAATGATACAAGAGATGAGGCAATGGAATGGTGGATGGAATGGAATGAAATTAACAAAATATGTGTGTGAAATGAAATGCATATGTGAACAAAAGTTCTCCCCAAGTGCAAGGAGTCTTTTGTGTGTCGTTGTTTTACTTGGAAAAGTATTCCAAGGTCATCTTCTTATGGAAGGAAAGTTCAAGTGTGGTGAAGGTGATTTTGTTAAAAACGAATGTGTAAAATCTTGTAGTTGGTTTTGGTGAGTTTTGTTCTTAATGAAAATGCAAGAAAACAAGTGTTGGCTAATCCTGAGGGATCACTCTAATGGGAATACCAAATCAACTCAAAACCTTCCTCCAATGGTGCATAGATGAACGATTGATTCGTGGGAAGCTCGAGACTAAAATGGAGGTGAGGATTCAAGCATATACTGTGACCAAGCCTACAGTGTATCATGAACTCACAACCATGGCCTCACCCCAACCCAGTCAAACCGAACCATCATACATCGAGAGGAGGAAAGAACATGATTTGGAATGGCATGCCCAAGAGGAGGTCTCCCTGGGATTAGCCAACTTAAAATCTAGTTATTCATAAATAAAGGAAAGACATGCATAACGTAAAGAAACATAATGAGGAAATGAAGCATGAAACTTAACTTAATGCTGGAAATCTTAAACTATGAAGAAAAATATTCAATACCCATTTTAAAAGTTGAAATGAAGAAAAACTTAATATAACAATGGTAGATTCAAGAACATGTAACTAAACTTGCAAAAAACTTGAAATGAATGAGATTAAAGTGCAAAAGTTAAGGATTACAAGAAATTGAAAGCTTACTACAACTAAAATGGAAAAAGAAATGCAAAAATATAAATTTTACACTATTCATCATCTTCTTCATTGGATTTTCTAAGCATACGTAGCCACCCCTTCAATGGCTTGTGAATGCTGAATATATGGAGTGTGAGCCTTGCATTTTTGTCTATGGTGATCCCCCCCAAGGTGTGTGTAGGCCGCCCATTAATAGGGGGCCGAATTGATGCATTGCACAGGCTAAGACAAGCCTAGCCTGCAACTCTTATGGCTGCCTCTTTCTCTCCCATCCCCATTAATGCCATTGCCTTCAAAGTCTTCCACAAGGGTGTAGGAATCATGTAAATGTGTAAGGGATGTCAGGGGAGAAGTGGGGGAATCAATGGTGGGACCCCCAACCAAGTGGAACATGGTTTGCAGCTATTTTGGGCTGTTCAGCAGACAGTACCGGTACCCTGAACTCCAGAGGCAGAACCGTACCGGTACGGGGTACCGCTACTATTTTTGCTGCGGACCAGTTTTCATAGAATCATCATAACTTTTGATCCAACCATCCAATTGAGATGCACTATTCACACAATACAGAAAACAGCCAGATTTACAACTTTAATGTTTTGCACTTTTCAGATTCGAAGCGTATCATGGTCAAAAAGGAGGAAAACTGAGGTACTACTACAAAATGGTGTTGGTGTGGGTGTTGATGCCTATCTTACCAAACACCAACACCTCCTTGATTTCTTTCACTTTTAAGCCTTCAAATCCTCATGTAATGTGTTCATCTCTTCACCACACATCCACACATAGTTGCAAGGTTCTAAAATCCATCATTTATGCTATAATTACCTACAACATCAAAAATTCAACATTATTGACAACTTTGGCTAACTCTAAGTACTTAAATGCAAAAGTTGAGTTAAAATGCATGTAATGAGGCCTTCAAGTCATAGGGATCCCTCACAAGGAGTCAAAACTAGATCAAGTCTTAGGAATATATGTAATATCTTGGCCTTTATATCTCACATAGAGCCCAAAAATATAAGTGAAGCACTAAATGATGAATCATGGATCATGGCTATGCAAGAAGAGCTAAATCAATTCAAGAGATATGAAATATGAGAATTATTCCCTAGAACTAGAAACACGTCCATAATAGGAACAAAATGGGTGTTTAAAACACAAGCAGGATGAAGAAGGAAACATAGCTAGAAATAAGGTTAGATTAGTTGCACAAGCGCTCAACCAACAAAAAGGGATAGACTATGATGAGACCTGTGCACCCGTAGCTAGACTAGAAGCCATTAGAATGTCACTTGCTTATACTTGCTACAAAGATTTTAAGCTATATCAAATGGATGTGAAAAGTGCTTTCTTGAAGGGTCTCATCAAGGAAGAAGTACATGTAGAGCAACCCCCAAGTTTTGAGGATGCTCATAATCCAACCTATGTATATAAACTGACTAAGGCATTATATGGATTAAAACAAGCACTTAGGGCTTGGAGTGATGGACTTAGTAAATTCCTATTAGATAATGATTTTTCTATAGAAAAATGTGACACTACTTTTTTATTAAATATATACATGATGATATACTTGATGTACAAATATATGTGGATTATATTATATTTGGTGCTACAAATGAGAAATTATGTGAACATTTTGCTAAATGCATGAGTGGTGAATTTGCAATGAGTTTAATGGGTGAGTTGAACTTCTTTCTTGGTTTGCCAATTAAGCAAGAGAAAGAACGAATTTTCATAAATCAATCTAAATATGCTAAGGACTAATTAAAGAAATTTAGAGTAGAAAAATCTAAACCTTATGGCACTCCTATGAGCACATCCCTAAAAGCTTGATATAGATGAAATGGAAAAGATGTAGACATCCAGCTTTATAGAAGCATGATTGGTAGTTTGCTCTACTTAACTAGAAGTAGACCCGATATTATATTTAGTGTGTGCTTATATGCTAGGTTTCAAGATGATCATAAGGCGTCACATTTAAATTCCATAAAGAGGATTATTTAGATATCTTGGTGGTACCCAAAACCTAGGTTTGTGGTATCCAAAGAGTTTATCTTTTGAACTCATTAGCTAATCTGATGCGGACTTTGTCGGATGCAAAGTCGATAGGAAAAGCACAAGTGGAACTTGTCAATTAATTGGACACTCACTTTTTTATTGGTTTAGCAAGAAATAAAACCCGGTTTCCTTGTCAATGGCCAAAGCCGAGTACATTGCAGCCAGGTGCAGTTGTGCTCAAGTTTTATAGATGAAACAAACATTGAAAGGCTGCGATTTAGAATTTGATCAAATTCCAATTAGATGTGATAACACGAGTGCCATAAATCTTACCAAGAACCTTATCCAACACTCAAGAACTAAGCACATTGAGATTATGCATCATTTCAATAGAACTAAAAAGCAAAATGGTGTTATTGAGCTTGAATTTGTGAGAACGGAAGATCAATTAGCAAATATATTTACCAAACCATCGAGTGAAGATAGATTTTGTACCATTAGAAGGGAATTAGGCATCATATATCCATGGTAGAAGAATCCTATATGCCAAAGGGATGAACACAGAAGGATGACGAAAACAAAAAAAAAAAAATTTGTAGCCTATTCGGCATACCGGTCGGCTCATCCGACATACCGAACAACCTAATCGACATACCGGACAGTCCAACCGGTATACTAGTTTGCCTCAACATAATTCAAAAAGTCATGAATTTTCAATTTAAAATCATAAATCTTCCTTCATAACTCTTCATAAAGTCCTCACCTACAGATTCATTTTTATTTAAACCCTATCCCTACCCATTTCTCATCACTACAATCCATATTTTTCTATTTCTACCATCCAAAACTCTCTTTCACTAAAAAATCCTAACCCTAAGCACTATTCATCTTCTTCCCCAAAACCTTCAAATGGCTCCACCAAAGACGAGAAGGGGAACTACTGGTGGAATAGAAGAGAGAATAATGAGGGAGAACCTTGACATCTCATTTCTCAATGAAAATTGTAGAGAAAATGGCCAAGGTATGAAAATAGGGCTTTTGTAGACAGTCAACCCTTTCTCCCTTACCAACTTTTCCATTTAAGTATAGACACCATGCTAGAAGAAATGGGATGTATTCCCTTAATGATTTTAGATGAACCCTACTACCCGGCACTTGTACGCCGTTTCTATGCCAATCTTCATGTGAAGAAATCAAGCAAAATGAAGTAAATGGTAAAAGGGAAAGTTATCAAACTCTCCCAAAGAAAGCTTGCACAAATTCTAGGCATACAAGAAGAGGGTAAAGAAATTTTCTTTTGGGGAAGGGGGAGCATGAAAAACTATGTAACTGATGTGAATGGGTATATGAATGTTGTGTTTGGAGAAAACTTTGAAGAAAATCAAAAATTGGATGCAAAGAATATGCTTGACATCCCTAGAGAATCAACAAGATTCTTATTGTGACGTCCCAAAAATTGGGGATCCTTAATTTAACAAAATTCGAGTAAAGTCTTCTTTGTACGGGGAGCTCTACCCAAAACACAACTTGTGCAATTATACTACAATGACCACATCGAGTCTATTTATGAATAAATATTGACCACACCTGGTCCATTTATCTATACTCATATAACCACATGCAATTTTTTTACATTAAAACAGTCCATCTTGGCATTTAATCAAACACTTTCAAGGCACCCAATCATATAATCACATACATGCCCAATTTTCATCACATGGTTCAAGAATCACATTAGGTAATTTCTACATACCTAATTTAAGATAGAATTTATTCTACCCATTTTAGATACCAAAATCATCAAATTCTCAACAATAGGCAAGTGCTAAAGATGTTCAATAACCTACACATTCCAAATCACATTTTTAGGTTGAAAATAAACCTAGTTAGGATGAAAACCCTACCTCTTGAAGCAAAAAATGAGTTGTAGAACCTTGAAGAACACCACCCAATCTCAATCTTGAATTTTCTCCAAAATCCCATCTCAAAAACTTTGGTGGAATTTGTCCTTTTTGGTATGGACATGTAGCTCTCATCAAGGAGAACTACTTTAATACTTGGCTCAAGTTAATTTGAGCAACGAGGAGGCGTAGATCGTAGATAGAAGGTTGGATTTCTCACTTTTTCCTTCTCTTCCCCTCCAACGTTGAAGACCAGCTGAAAAATGGAGAGAAATCAGATTTTCTCCCCCTATTTATACTCCCTAAACTCTTGATCCACAACGCGCCACACGACCCTCTTTTTTCCGGGTTCGTTTTCACCCCAAAACGATTAAATTTCGCCCTAGTTTAAGTTCAAAATATTTTTATTTCAACTTGCTTTAAATTATTTTCCAAAATTTGAATTTTTATTTTTTTGGGTCAACCCAGACCCGACTGTCTCGTAAAACGTGAAAAATTTAGCTATATCAGAATTTGATTAAAATTGATAAGGTAGCTAGATTTCGCGAGACAAATCCAATAGCGAGGTTCGTTTCGTCATCCGAGCTCTAAAAAAATTCAAATTTATAACCTGTACTGTAGTGAAAAATTACTGTTTTGCCCCTTTTGGTAAAAAGTTTAAATTTACCCGGGTTTTATATTCCTCCCCCCTTAAAAGAATTTTGTCCCCAAAACTCACACACACATATGCACATTCAACCACATGCATATGTAACAGTCATATAATACTAAATGACTATAAGAATATACCTCCATCCTTGAATAAGAAAGGATAAGTGGTACGTATAGTGTCCTCACGCTCCCATGTCGCCTCCTCCATACTTCGGTGCTGCCACAACACCTTCACTAGTCTCACAGTCTTGCCTCGTAAAACTTACTCCCGACTATCCATGATATGCATCAGTCCCTTCTCAAAGGTCCCATTCGCATCAACAATCAACTCGCCCCAATCCACCACATGTGTCTGATCTGGAGTATACTTCTGGAGCATAGAGACATGGAACACCACGTGATCACCTAATAAATTTGGTGACAATGCCAACTGGTAAGTCACTGTATCAACCCTCTCGAATACCTTGAAGGGCCCGATAAATCTCAAAAATTGCTTCCCCCGCTTTTTGAACCTGACCACTCCCCTCTTACGCATCACCTTGAAGAAGACGTGATTCCCGAGCTCAAACTCCAGAGGTTGCTTACGTCTGTTAGCATAGCACTTTTGCAGGCTCTGGGCCGTGAGAAGATGCTTCTGAATCAAGTCCACCTTCTTCGAGGTGTCTCTAATCAAATTTGGACCCGTAGAGGGTTTCTCTCCCACCTTCGTCCAACATATCGAAGAATAACAAGGCCTTTCATATAGTGTCTCATAGGGTGCCATCTGTATGCTTGTCTGATAACTATTGTTGTATGCGAACTCCACTAAGGGTAAGTGTTCTTCCCAGCTACCCTTGAGATCTAGGACGCATGCCCGCAACATGTCCTCTAAAACCTAGATGGTCCTCTATGATTGACCATCCATCTAGGGATGAAAAGTTGTATTTATCGTCAATTATGTCCCCATAGCCCACTGGGAGCTCTCCCAAAAGTGAGCCATAAACTTGGGATCCCAGTTCGATACTATAGATACGAGCACCCCATGCAGCCGAACTATCTCTCGTATATATAACCAGTAGAACTCCTCCAGTCTGAAGGTCATCCGTATCACCAAAAAGTGTGCCAACTTGGTAAGTCGGTCCACTATTACCCACACCACATCGTGCCCCTATGATGTCCGTGGCAAGTGAGTCACAAAATCCATTGTGATGTGCTCCCATTTCTACTCAGCCACCTCCAAAGGCTGGAGCAATCCTATTGGTCTCTGGTGCTCAGCCTTAACCTGTTAAGACGTGAGACATCTACTGGCAAAGTCTCCAATGTGCCTCTTCATTCTGCTCCAATAATACTGGCAACGAAGATCATAATACATCTTCGTGTCACCTAGGTGCACAGAAAATCAAGAGCAATGGAACTCCCTAAGGATCTCCTCTCTCAGATTTACTAACTGGGGAACCACAACCCCCTTATACCGAAGACTACCATCTAAATTAATAGCCCAACTCTTGTTGCCTATACCTAACCGTACCCGGTCCTTGCTAGACAGAATCTACACACATCCAAGTTCGTCCTTGTAGGCATCAAAATGCACTGTGTACCTCTCATACCAATCTATGACGATCATCAGAGCCTAAGATATATCATGGAATCTAAACCTTTTTCACTCTCACAATGGAAGATGATAGACTCATTTCCTACAAGGCCTGTATAAGACCTATGGCCTATGCTCTGCTAGTGTCATTTTATGAGGAGTCATAGAAATAGAAGATGTACTAAGGTGCAACTTAATAATGAGGTTTACATCCCTATGTAGAGGTAATCCCAATAATTTATCCAAAAAAATGTCCTCAAACTCATAAACCACCCGAGGTAGACCCAACTCCTGTCTCATCTCGTCTTCTAGAGTAAGGCTTATAAGACAACCCATTAACTACCTGTGCCATCGAGTGTCATACATAATTTGGGGTAGAGCATTGTACTTTTCCCCTTGAAACTTGAAACAAACACCGCCCAGTGTGTAGGCAGTTACTCTATTCTAATCACAATCAATGACGACCTGATGTGCGGCCAACCAATTCATCCCAAGGATGACGTCGAACTCCGACATGTCCATGACCCTAAGGTCCATAGTGAGTAGAATCCCCGAGATCTCTAACTCACATCCCAAACATATCTGATCAATACAAACCTTAGCTCCTAAGGCAGAATTTTCCCCTAAGGACTCCTTTAGGGTTGCAATTTCTAAATCTATTTCATCAATGAAACATGAAAATAATGGTATATGACATGCCCAAATCAAATGACAAATGTGCTCATAAACAAGGAAATAAGAAATGTAATATAGGTTGTTGATTGATTCGTCGGCTCATTCTAAGGTATAATGGCATTGACACGCCCCTGGGTCCCCGAAGTCCCAGCTTGCAAGCCCTATCGTCAGCCTTGACCCAAGCTCTAGCCCGACTGTAGAGTCTCCGCACGTGATGTAGTAGGGGCCTGTGTAACACCCTAAAACTGATAATGGCTTTCCTGGGCAACGGTGGGGTAGGGAGGAACAAAGTAAGTATGTGGCTGCCCTATTAACGACTAGGACTTATATGTCCCAGAACTTTGGGATCCCTGCCTCTAAGGACAACCCCGCTTCTTGTGACTTGGTTGGTGGCAATGGAAACATGTCTGTGGCCCTGCCTAGCTATAAGCCCTAAAGTGTCTCCCACCTTGGAAGGATTGGCCTTAGCCCACATCTGGCCTAGTTACGGAGTACTTGCACGTGAAGTACTAGGTGCCTGTGCAGTACCCTGTAGTTGGGACAAATCTCCCTATTCCTTAATGGGGCAGGGAGGAACAACTTGTGCTTGTGTGAGTCCCACTAACGACTGGGATTGAGACGTCTCAGAACTCCATGAACTTTGCATCAAGGGACAATTCTTCCTCACATGACCCGGCTGTTGACAATAGAAACATGTCCTCTGGCCTCCTTGAAATGTCCCTTTGAATTTTTTTCCTCCTTGGGACAAACGATTCTGGGCTTGGTGCTACCCCGGTGATTCTTGTAGGTTGGATGTCCTCTGAGTTTTCCATAAATGTTGGTGGCCCATAGAACTTAAAATCCTTTGGATGGCTTGAGCCCCTTGGCTCATATTGGCACTCACCTATGCTAGGTTAGTAGCCATCGTACCCATAGCCTCTATAACAACTTATTGGTCAAAGGCCGATGATATTTGGTTGTTGTTCCACCCACCTCCTCAACTGCGTCCTCTCCCTCTACTTGTCATCTACACACATGTCAAATAGCAATAGAGCATTTACTTAGTATCCAAAAATAGGGATCAAAGTTCAAACTTTGAGATTTACCTCGTTGTTTAACTGGTAGACATCTACCCCATGAACCATCCCATTCATTTGTTTTCTAACCTCTAAGATTATGTTTTCTAACACTAGTATGTCCATTTCCATTTCCATATACATCTTACCTTGCATATAATCCACATAGCATATAACACATGACATGCAACAAGTAAAGCACACAATATGAAATGCACAATGGATGCAATGGTCTAAACTCATGCCCCTTAAGCCCTAGGTAAATCGTATAACTTGAGGTCTGATACCAAGCTGTGACGCCCCAAAAATTGGGGGTCCTTAATTTAACAAAATTCGGGTAGAGTGTCCTTTGTACATGGAGCTATACCCAAAACACAACCTGTGCAATTATGCTACATTGACCACACTGGGTCTATTTTAAATAAATATTGACTACACCAGGTCCATTTATCCATACTCGTATAACCACATGCAATTTTTTCACATTAAAACAGTCCATCTTGGCATTTAATCAAACACTTTCAAGGCACTCAATCATATAATCACAAACATGCCCAATTTTCATCACATAGTTCAAGAATCACATTAGACAATTTCTACATACCCAATTTAAGATAGAATTTATTCTACCCATTTTAGATACATAAATCATCCAATTCTCAACAATAGGTAAGTGCTAATGATGTTTAACAACCTACTCATTCCATATCACATTTTTAGGTTGAAAATAAACCTAGTTAGGATGAAAATCCTACCTCTTGAAGCGTAAAATGAGTTGTAGAACCTTCAAGAATACCATCCAATCTCAATTTGGATTTTTTCCCAAAATTTCATCTTGAAAACTTCAGTGGAATCCGTCCTTTTTGGTATAGACGCATAGCCCTTGTCAAGGAGAACAACTTTAATACTTGGCTCAAGTTGATTTGAGAAAGAAGGAGGTGTAGATCATAGCGAGAAGGTTGGATTTCTCACTTTTTTCCTCTCTTCCTCTCCAACGTTGAATACCAGCTGAAAANAATGGCTTTCCTGGGCAACGGTGGGGTAGGGAGGAACAAAGTAAGTATGTGGCTGCCCTATTAACGACTAGGACTTATATGTCCCAGAACTTTGGGATCCCTGCCTCTAAGGACAACCCCGCTTCTTGTGACTTGGTTGGTGGCAATGGAAACATGTCTGTGGCCCTGCCTAGCTATAAGCCCTAAAGTGTCTCCCACCTTGGAAGGATTGGCCTTAGCCCACATCTGGCCTAGTTACGGAGTACTTGCACGTGAAGTACTAGGTGCCTGTGCAGTACCCTGTAGTTGGGACAAATCTCCCTATTCCTTAATGGGGCAGGGAGGAACAACTTGTGCTTGTGTGAGTCCCACTAACGACTGGGATTGAGACGTCTCAGAACTCCATGAACTTTGCATCAAGGGACAATTCTTCCTCACATGACCCGGCTGTTGACAATAGAAACATGTCCTCTGGCCTCCTTGAAATGTCCCTTTGAATTTTTTTCCTCCTTGGGACAAACGATTCTGGGCTTGGTGCTACCCCGGTGATTCTTGTAGGTTGGATGTCCTCTGAGTTTTCCATAAATGTTGGTGGCCCATAGAACTTAAAATCCTTTGGATGGCTTGAGCCCCTTGGCTCATATTGGCACTCACCTATGCTAGGTTAGTAGCCATCGTACCCATAGCCTCTATAACAACTTATTGGTCAAAGGCCGATGATATTTGGTTGTTGTTCCACCCACCTCCTCAACTGCGTCCTCTCCCTCTACTTGTCATCTACACACATGTCAAATAGCAATAGAGCATTTACTTAGTATCCAAAAATAGGGATCAAAGTTCAAACTTTGAGATTTACCTCGTTGTTTAACTGGTAGACATCTACCCCATGAACCATCCCATTCATTTGTTTTCTAACCTCTAAGATTATGTTTTCTAACACTAGTATGTCCATTTCCATTTCCATATACATCTTACCTTGCATATAATCCACATAGCATATAACACATGACATGCAACAAGTAAAGCACACAATATGAAATGCACAATGGATGCAATGGTCTAAACTCATGCCCCTTAAGCCCTAGGTAAATCGTATAACTTGAGGTCTGATACCAAGCTGTGACGCCCCAAAAATTGGGGGTCCTTAATTTAACAAAATTCGGGTAGAGTGTCCTTTGTACATGGAGCTATACCCAAAACACAACCTGTGCAATTATGCTACATTGACCACACTGGGTCTATTTTAAATAAATATTGACTACACCAGGTCCATTTATCCATACTCGTATAACCACATGCAATTTTTTCACATTAAAACAGTCCATCTTGGCATTTAATCAAACACTTTCAAGGCACTCAATCATATAATCACAAACATGCCCAATTTTCATCACATAGTTCAAGAATCACATTAGACAATTTCTACATACCCAATTTAAGATAGAATTTATTCTACCCATTTTAGATACATAAATCATCCAATTCTCAACAATAGGTAAGTGCTAATGATGTTTAACAACCTACTCATTCCATATCACATTTTTAGGTTGAAAATAAACCTAGTTAGGATGAAAATCCTACCTCTTGAAGCGTAAAATGAGTTGTAGAACCTTCAAGAATACCATCCAATCTCAATTTGGATTTTTTCCCAAAATTTCATCTTGAAAACTTCAGTGGAATCCGTCCTTTTTGGTATAGACGCATAGCCCTTGTCAAGGAGAACAACTTTAATACTTGGCTCAAGTTGATTTGAGAAAGAAGGAGGTGTAGATCATAGCGAGAAGGTTGGATTTCTCACTTTTTTCCTCTCTTCCTCTCCAACGTTGAATACCAGCTGAAAAATGGGGAGAAATCAGATTTTCTCCTCCTATTTATACTCCCTAAACTCTTGGTCCACAACGCACCACACGACCCTTTTTTTTTTGAGTCCGTTTTCACCTCGAAACAATTAAATTTCGCCCCGGTTTAAGTTTAAAATATTTTTATTTCAACTTACTTTAAATTATTTTCCAAATTTTGAATTTTTATTAAAAATTTCAATTTTTTGGGTCAACCGAGACCCGATCGCCTCGTAAAATGTAAACCATCTGACTATCTCAGAATTCGATGAAAATTAATGGGGTAGCTAGATTTCACAAGAAGAATCCAACGGTAAAGTTCGTTTCATCATCCGAGCTCTAGAAAAATTTAGATTTATAACCCGTATTGTAGTAAAAAATTACTATTTTGCCCCTTTTGGTAAAAAGTTCAAATTTACCCAGGTTTTACACTTATAAAGAATGTCATTCCAAAGGGTGGGAACTAAACTGTAGTCACCCTATTTCAAGTTTTTGTCATAGTATGCATAATGATTGGTAGGAAATGGAAAGAGGAATGAATGGCTCCCTTATGGGATGGTTCTCACCAAAGTGTTTCAAGCTTTTGATATTGATCTTGACTATGAAGAAAGCATTCCTAAAAATACTTTCTTTGTAAGCTCATCACTTAGGATGATGGGAATTGAAACCATGGAGGAGATCATTGAAAAAGGGAAGAAGAGAGCAAGAGGAGAATATGTGGGAGCGAAAGGAGATGGAACATCAAGGCCAATGTATGTTAGTGATGTAAGAGAACAAGAAGAAAATCCTTCTCACACTCAAGAGATGAATGTTGATAAGCAAGGTGGGGGAGATGAAGGACCCTCAAGGCTAATATATGCCACAATGAATGACTTGGACCAAGTTCGTTGGTCTGTGGAAGGCCTTACCACAAGAATGAAAAGTCTTCACTCCAAAGTGGATGGTGTAATGAACTTTGTCCAAGCCAATTTTGGACCACTTCCTCCTCCTCCTCCACCTTTTGTGTACCAACCACAAGATCCTCAAGATAATGATGCTTTCATGCAATTTCAGATGTTTCATTTAATGTTTGTCTCTAAAGATTCTTAAAATCTTTCAGTGTTAGAATGTTTTTGCTTTGTGCCCACATTGTTTTAATTTTGACTTGTGTGTTGAAACACAATTATATGATAATGTGGAAGTTGTTTTTATATTATGTGTGTTTTGAATGAATGGCAATGATTATTTTTTCTAATGACATGCATGCTTATGAGAAAACCTAATGTTGAAACATTTGTTTGTTGAGCACTATGCATGATGAAGTTGTCTCCTCCTACAATTGGCAAGTGGTTGATATTGGTTCTATACTTTTGATGATGCTAAAGGGGGAGAAATATTTGTGTGTTTAACAAAAATTTCAAGCATTCTAAGGAGATACACACATACATATAGAATCTCATACCAAACAATTATAATTCTAAAAACAAGTTTGTCTTTGTAGCATTTTTGTTATGCGCACAAATTAAAGGGGAGCTTAGTTTGTTATTTTATGAATGAAATGTTAATCAAAAATATGCTTATGCTTAGCAGGAGCATAGTTGAACTAAATGCTTACGATTTTCATTTACCATTCCTCAAAGATGTTTGTTATCATCAAAAAGGGAGAAAATGTTGACCCAATGGTTGATTAAGCATTATTTTGATGATGATAAACATCTAAGCATGATCTAATATATGGATTGGATGTGTAGTGAGTAAATTGTAATTGGTGGCAAGAAGGCAAGATCAAAGGAACAAAAAAAGAGGAAGATAACAAGAGAATTTTGTATGCAAAACAAAGTGTCAAGTATGCTGGATTGATGAACCGGTATACCAGATCAATAAATTAGTATACCGGATGTGGAATCGGCAAAGCTCCAAAGCTTACAGTATCTTCACCTAGCATTTTATGATGAACTGGCAAAGCCTCTCAGGCAACCTCATAAGCTTCCAGTATATGGCCAAACATTAAGATGTCTGACAAACCGATATACTAGAAAAATGAATTGGTATACCAGATGTAGCCATTATAGGGTAACAGTAACTATTCGGCATACCATCCGGTATATTGGATGAGGATCCGGCAAATGAATTCAAATTTGCTGAGTTTCAGCATTTGAATCCTTTTTGACCTCCACTATAAATAGGAGTCTTAAAGGCATTTTGTGGATTTCTTGCATATGTGAACTTATGAGCTAAAATCCAAAGAAGATCATATTCTTTATTGTAAGATTTTAAGAGATCAACCATTCTTCTTCTTATCTTCTATTATTGATTTGAGAGAATACTTTTGAGAAGCAAGAGAGAGTGTTGTTGTCTTCTTCTTGAGTGAATCTTGTAAGAGAGGAATATTTGTTTTGAACTCAAGAAAGAACAAGTGTGGGGGTCGAACCTCTATATATCATTGTGTTTACTCTTTCTTCTCATTATCTCTAATTTCTATTGTCCTTACTAACTCACACATGCACATTATCATAATCATCTCTTTAGCAACTGTCAAATAGGTTAATCAATTTCACATTTAGTGAAATTGGATTTTTAATTGGACATTTGCTCTATAAACCTGTTCACCCCCTCTTAGGTTGCACTTTGGGCCAACAAACGGCAGTTGAGAAGATATGAAGCGATGCTCATATTAGGACACAACGTGTGGACATGAAGTATCCTACATTGAGAACATCTAAAGCCCTGAGTAAGGGACACCAAGGATATAAGCATCCCGCCATGGACAGGCAAATGGTTCTGCACCTGAGTAGTAAATACCAAAAGACATGTGGGACACCATGATTCAACACGTAGTAGGCAGAGATTTCTTGTGCTGACACATCACATCGGGTCACACATCACATTTTAGAATATCTAACTAAAGGCCTATCCCTTGTTGA
Source organism: Ilex paraguariensis (assembly GCA_963454935.2). Classification (NCBI taxonomy): domain Eukaryota; kingdom Viridiplantae; phylum Streptophyta; class Magnoliopsida; order Aquifoliales; family Aquifoliaceae; genus Ilex; species Ilex paraguariensis. The sequence continues at coordinate 3,334,432 of CAUOFW020000001.1, forward strand.
CGTGTACTAGTTAGGGGATGGTGTATTCAATGATCAACACATGTCCCAAAAAATGCTCAGCTGAATGCATTTAATGCCTGATAGAGGCCATTAAATACTAGGGCTACATGCATTCCATGCTCGGTCCTCCCGACCATAGCAATCATTACAAGGTTTGACCCTGAGTGACCTCCGATGTAATGCCCCAATTTCCCAGAGACTTTGTTTGACTAGTTGGTGTACACGTGCGTTGCACGTTGACCATTTTCAAATTAAAGTGTTCAACTTGATAAAGATTGTTGGTTCTTTGCAACGTAAAAATTTAGCCTCCAACAAAACTTGAACTAAATATCGAATCAATATTTGCAAAAGGGTTCAAAGAAAGTAGGCTCAACCCTATATCAATTTTTGACACACACATGCACACCAAATATTCGGGTATACCTTATCAAGTACCTAATAATTTTGCATAGTGTGGTTAGTTGAGGAAAACCAATGTGCATATGGCTTTTTGAACAATAAATAAATGGAAAAAAATTTAATGTATGACAAAGTATGTTTGAATGAGTTTACTAGTTTGACAACTTTTTTGATCCATTACTACACATAAAAGAGCACACTTGTGCGTGCACACACATAAATATTTGTCCATGCATTCAGTTATTTACACATAATTTAATTTCATCAGTCATTAAGGAGTTTCGAGATAGTGGAAAAGAAGGACAAGGGTCCAAGGGCATAACTTAGGATTGAGTCTCAGTTATTCTGTTTTCTTAAAATATAACATTATGTTCTTATAAGAATCCAAGTAAAGAATGATGAAAAAGAAAAATAAAGTATTTAGATTATATTATGCATTTCCATATTGGTGAGTGTGTTGTTTCCCATAATCTAAACAAAATTGTCAACCAATCCATTGATTTTTGATCCCTTACTACACAAAAAAGCACATACGTGCAAGTGCACACACATAAATATTAAATTAAATTTAACCAATAACACAACATCTCGGATGGTTGTCATAATCTTGTTATAATTCTTTGCTTATTATATGTAGACCATCATGGTCAAAGATAGCTTTGTATTTTCTTAAGTTATTGTCAATGTCTCCATTATTCATGGCCTCAAGCTTTGTCTTTAGCAAGGAAGGAAACTAATATCAGCACCCAAAAGACAAGATAGATTAATATTTCCACATAGGAGGTTATAAGCAAAAACTCATGTATAAATTTAACTTCGTTCCCATGTTGATGCACTACTATCCAATCAAAAGATAAAGAACATATTGTGTAAACTATAAGAGAGTTTATCTCCATTTGCACATGTGATTTTCTTTTGACAAATCTTTTGTTGGAGATAATGAAAAATACATGCGGAAGTCTCAAAGAAGGAAGGATTGTTATTGGCTCTTAGAGCATCATCAATTTGCTTATCATGAAGGAATTCATTTTGAGTAGACCAATTAATGTTGGAATTTACATGTTTTCTGAAAGACCCAGTTGATGGAGGAGTTATTGCCAAAAAAACATATTACTGACATGGGTGTTGTTACTGCCAACCAATTTTCTCTATAATCCACCCTAAATTAAGCACTTGCACTTCATAGCAAGAGACCCAAAATCTTTTGCACAAAAACAAGCATAAACTAGGTGAAAATTGAACGGATTTACCTTTACCCCAATCACAACTACATATTGGACCAATGAACCCAATGACTTTCACAGTCGATTCCTTTTCAAACCATAAATTGTGTCTAGAAGGTCCTTGACCCAAATTTGATTGATGAAGTTCAACGAAATAGATTCAAAGAGAAGCAATTGAAAGAATGTCATCTTATGCTACAAATTCATGGTAGGGATGCTACTTTAACTCAATTTAATGATACAATTTGTTGACCTAATCCAGCCGATGTTGTTGGATTACAAGGAGGTCACAATATTGAATGAGATGAATAGTAATAGTGGATTGAATCCTCAATCTAAGAAGTTGAAAAATTGAGTCTAAATAGCATTATTGATTTCATTAAAAATTAGTTTCCTTGGAGTCTTTTTTCTTCCAAAAGTATTTCTTGGGAATGTCAATAGAAACTTCAAATGGAATTGTTGAACACCTCTTATAAAATGTCATCACCATCCAAATTAAACCTTGGATTCACATAACAATTCATCTCACTAAATAACAAATTACCCTGCAACTTATGATATATATTGCGTCTATACACTACAATACATAATAATCAATTAAAACAATCAATTTATCATTAATAAATGCATAAATAAGGTATTATGTACATAATACAAACAACAAATATATGTAACAANTTCCATATTGGTGAGTGTGTTGTTTCCCATAATCTAAACAAAATTGTCAACCAATCCATTGATTTTTGATCCCTTACTACACAAAAAAGCACATACGTGCAAGTGCACACACATAAATATTAAATTAAATTTAACCAATAACACAACATCTCGGATGGTTGTCATAATCTTGTTATAATTCTTTGCTTATTATATGTAGACCATCATGGTCAAAGATAGCTTTGTATTTTCTTAAGTTATTGTCAATGTCTCCATTATTCATGGCCTCAAGCTTTGTCTTTAGCAAGGAAGGAAACTAATATCAGCACCCAAAAGACAAGATAGATTAATATTTCCACATAGGAGGTTATAAGCAAAAACTCATGTATAAATTTAACTTCGTTCCCATGTTGATGCACTACTATCCAATCAAAAGATAAAGAACATATTGTGTAAACTATAAGAGAGTTTATCTCCATTTGCACATGTGATTTTCTTTTGACAAATCTTTTGTTGGAGATAATGAAAAATACATGCGGAAGTCTCAAAGAAGGAAGGATTGTTATTGGCTCTTAGAGCATCATCAATTTGCTTATCATGAAGGAATTCATTTTGAGTAGACCAATTAATGTTGGAATTTACATGTTTTCTGAAAGACCCAGTTGATGGAGGAGTTATTGCCAAAAAAACATATTACTGACATGGGTGTTGTTACTGCCAACCAATTTTCTCTATAATCCACCCTAAATTAAGCACTTGCACTTCATAGCAAGAGACCCAAAATCTTTTGCACAAAAACAAGCATAAACTAGGTGAAAATTGAACGGATTTACCTTTACCCCAATCACAACTACATATTGGACCAATGAACCCAATGACTTTCACAGTCGATTCCTTTTCAAACCATAAATTGTGTCTAGAAGGTCCTTGACCCAAATTTGATTGATGAAGTTCAACGAAATAGATTCAAAGAGAAGCAATTGAAAGAATGTCATCTTATGCTACAAATTCATGGTAGGGATGCTACTTTAACTCAATTTAATGATACAATTTGTTGACCTAATCCAGCCGATGTTGTTGGATTACAAGGAGGTCACAATATTGAATGAGATGAATAGTAATAGTGGATTGAATCCTCAATCTAAGAAGTTGAAAAATTGAGTCTAAATAGCATTATTGATTTCATTAAAAATTAGTTTCCTTGGAGTCTTTTTTCTTCCAAAAGTATTTCTTGGGAATGTCAATAGAAACTTCAAATGGAATTGTTGAACACCTCTTATAAAATGTCATCACCATCCAAATTAAACCTTGGATTCACATAACAATTCATCTCACTAAATAACAAATTACCCTGCAACTTATGATATATATTGCGTCTATACACTACAATACATAATAATCAATTAAAACAATCAATTTATCATTAATAAATGCATAAATAAGGTATTATGTACATAATACAAACAACAAATATATGTAACAATAGGGGTTGATGGCATGAGTCCTTTGACCACATAATTGCAATTGAAGATCAAAGGCGTTTGGAAATTTGGAAGACGAGTATCCACTTTGTAGAACTCATAGTCCAACGTGACATACACAATTTCCATAAAAAAAAACCCAAATAAAAACCCTTTTGTCAACAAGAATAGACAATGTATAAGTCGTTTAATTCAACTATCTCATAGTGAACTGTGGTTGTTAGGGATTAGTAAGATAATTGAACTATTGGAGATAGACTAGAGATCGGGTTCATCACCGAGATCTGCAACCAATAAGATGTGTTAGTATTGGGAACCAATTGAAATATGGTAAATGACAGTGAAAAGTATGGAAAGAAAGCTTACTTTTGGGAGAGAGGGGAGTCGAATGACTCTTCTTGATGATGGGTCTTTTAACTTGGAAGAGAAAATGGATATGGAAGGCGAAAAGATGACGGATTGTGACTGGAGAATTGTTGAATAAGAAGAGACTATCATTTATGCTAAATATTGAGGGTAATTAATCTGGCATGTATAGACAATTGATTGAGGGTAATTAATATGACACTAATATAGATATAAATTGTGGCATTAAATCTGGATGATAAATATGACATAGTTGTAATGTTGGAGGGTAAAAGTGGGAAATAAATGTTTTTAATGTATTCTGATATTTTAAAATAGCATAGATTAAATACACCTAATTAAAAATAACATAGCACTAACCATCCCAATAAATTATAATTTTTCAGTTTAACCCCCAAATACGAATAAAACCTCTCAATTCCACTATTACAAAATTATATTGATATACACCTATCTTTAATTCTTCAAATATTTCAATTTAATCCTTTCTCACAGATCCACCTAAAAATATTAAATAAAATAGGAAAGTATACAATATGACGAGGAATAATATGCTCAATGATATCAAATTCCAAACAAATCGAGGAAGTATCTCAATCAAATGATACAAATCAATAAACTAATATTTCACATATCCCACGTCATGCGAGATCTAAATAGAGATCTGGTACCTCACCAACCATTCCACATTAACCTGATCCCATAGGCCTCTTGGCTAACAATGCATCAGACTATTAGTTGTCCCAATCCCATCTCAATCCACACGAAGCACGATCAATAAGAGCAATATACTCAAAGAAATTCAATAGGAATTTCAGAATCATGATGACACAAAATACAGTTCAATAAAATAGAATCATTATCAGTTACCTATGATAGACACTTGTCATATGTTACCATTAGATGATTGACAATTCAACATTCTTTTATTTAATTCGTTATCATACTTACTTTTTTCAACTAAACAAGTATCCTTCAGAGATTTGATACCAATAACTTAACCTCCAAATAAAATTAAAGATTTTCATCATGGTCAAACTCTAACAATAAACTCTAATATTATAAATAAAATAATCCATTATTTTTTATAATAGAGGCGAGTGAGACTATATTAACACAGTGCACACCATCCTATCTTTAAACGCCAATTGACTTTGGCATTAGAGGGTTAAGTCCGGCCGCCTTCTAACCCATTTCCTTGTTTGTAGGGATCACACCTCTTTTTATCCTGGTGTCTCTATCTCAAACTATTACGTATTAATCAAATTGTGCATTATTTATTCATATCCATTAAACCGAACTTGAATTCTGATCAAATTTTAAAAAAAAAAATCAATCCATAGATAAATAGCTTGCACCATTCAAGGACCATTTTGGTACAAACAAGAGATCATTACTTTCACCCAGGAGGACAAAATTACTACAGTTTCATCATACAGAAAAAGAAAACCTTTATAATTCTTGAGTTTTTTCGCAATGGACTAAAAATATAGAAAATTTATCAAAAAAAGGATAAATATAAATTTAAAACTTTTTTTTTGCCAATATAAATGCCAAAATAAATTCTTTTACAACACAAAACTCAAAGATGTCTGTCATATTTGAAGTATCAAGGAATGCTCATCTTATTAATCAACAACCAAGAGGATCTAAGTGTACTTTGACCTAAAGAAACTCATAAGCTAGAAGAACATAGGTATGCACTATGCAGTTGGTAGTCATGTTCACATGACCACCCAAGCAACGTGAAAGTAAAGGGAATACACCGAACATTCTTCGTTGTTAATCTTGTGAGTTGTGGGCCTTGGGACCATCCCCAGGTAGATAACTTGAGCAATCTTTTTGTTTAAAGTCATGTTTGTCCTCGTTGCTTCCACTGGATAAGTTAATTGAATGTTAGTGATGAGGGATAATTTTGGCAATTCAATGGCATGAAATGAGATGGAAACATCTTACGGGCATCTCCAATGTTGACTCAAATTCTAACTCAAATTTGAGTTAAAAAAATGAGTAAAAAATTGATTTGGTATGCACCTTTCCGATGAATAAAATCAAATTTATACTCAAATTTTTTAAAAAATTCTCATATTGTCCCAAAAGTCCATTTCTTTAAATCCACATGACACATCATGGCAAAGTTAGAAAATTACCTCAATATTTTCTGAAAATCTATGGAAGCCGATGACTCTTGTTGATTGTGGTAGATTGTGTGGTGGTGGTGACCGAAGAGATGAAGCACAGCCGTGAGAGATGAAGAAGGGTTTAGTTTGGCGGGGAAGAAGATTGATCGATAGAGAAAGAAGGGTTCAGTTTTGCCTCAAAAGATTTTGAGTAAAAATGTTCTCTCAATTTGGGTCAAAAACAAAATTTCTCTTGATTTAATGTAAGTTTGAAGTAACTATTGGAGATGATTGTTTACTTAAATTTAAATTTAAATTTAATTTTGAGTAAAGAATGAAAATGAACTTTTAAGTGAACAAGACCACAACCACTTTGCATCCCCACCTCGGGCTTATTTGATAAGGGTACTTATAGATTTAGTCCTATGAAATTGTAGAGAGAGACAGAGATTGGACTTATCATCATAATCATTACTACGATCACTTCTTCAACCCACAAATCACACTTCAATTCCAAACAATTCCCTCTTTTTACTTTCTTTTTCTTCTCCTCCTTCCACCTCTTTCCACCTTTTTGCCTTTTTTTTTGGGTACCCTCTCCAACACCCTTCACCTCTCTCTCTCTCTCTCTTTCTCTCTCTATCACACACACAGATCAGGATTCATGATGGAGTTTGTCAGGTATTTTTCTGGTTTCATTGAGTCTCTTTCCAGTTGGGTATCTAGTTCTTGGTTGTGTGAATCCAAAATGCTTTTCTCCTTTATTCTTTCTTCTTTAGTTACTAGGCAAATTTGGAATGATGTATTGAATCTTTCTTTTTCCTTGAATTTGGTCGTCTAATAATTCTCCTACAAGCGTTACCAATGTTTTGGTATCATTTTTTTTTACCAGAATATTTCTGTGGTTCCATAAAATTTTGATTTTAACTCCTTTTGGCAAACGATCACTTAATTTCATAATTTCTAATCCTCTTAACTATTGATTCGATTTAAGATTTCCCCTCAAATTATAAATTTTTTCACATTACTCCCTCAATTAATTGAATTGTTTCACCTTGCCCCAAAATTTAAGGGGTTGCAAAATGAAACAAATTTTTATAAAATTAATAATTGGCGCGAGATGAACTAATCACATAGTGGAGGTGTATGCTGTCTTTTTAGATAAAAATTATCGAAATGTCAGAGTAAAGTAAAAAAAAATCACATAGTTCAAGAAGACAAAATGAAATAAATTTCCATCAAGTTACTAATTGAGGTGATAGAAAACTAATAACATAATTGAAAGTGTAATTTGAAAAAATGATAGTTGAGAAACTAATTTGAAAAAAATGAGTCATAGTTAAGGGGGTCAAAATATAATATTTCCTATACATGTATCTATTACGTGGATTGGATCACTATGTGATTTATGTTGGTCTATAAAAATTTGAATTATTGACATAATACAACATATTCGAATAATTTGGTCAAAATATCAAACGGATTTATATTGGTAGACAAATATTTGAAACTATAATCATTGACGAGCCTTGATAAAGGGCTTGCACCATTGAACGACCAATTCGGTGGAAACAGGATATCATTAGTTTCTCTTACATTGAAGGAAAAGTTTTAGTAGATAGTTTCCCCATAAAGAGATAAATTGCATTGATAATACATGAGTATTGATTAAAGACACAAAAGATAAACACAACCAAGAAAAAGGATAAATATAAATTTATGGTGAAAAAAAAATCGGTTTTCTCTCACAAAACTCCAAAGTGATGTGCCATATTTTAAAGGATTCTCATCTTCTTTATCAATAACTATGAGGATGTAAGTGTAATTTATTCCAAAAAACTTCGAAGTTGATAGAGCACAGAGCTGCACTGTGCAGTTGCTAGTCATGGTCACATAACAACCCACCCAATGCGAAAGATAAAAGGAAAAACACCCAACTTTCTTAATTGTAAATTTTGTGAGTCGTGGACCTTGGGGGCCCATCCCAAGCTAGATAACTTGGGCATCCCTTTTGTTCAAAGTCATTTGTCCTCGTTGGTTCCACTGAATTAATTAATTGAATGTGAGTGAAGAAGGATTGTTTTGGCAATTCAATGGTAATGAGATCAAAAGGAAGCATCACGCTAAGTCAACAACTCTGCATCACTCTGCTTCCCCACCATTGATTGATATGGATACATACAAATTTAGGAATAATGTTAGTCATTGTAAATTTCTTAGCAAATTTTACCTTACTAAATTGGTGTAGGTTATGGTACATTAGAAAGTTTTATCCATATAATCCCAAGCAGATGAAGAGGAATTAATTAAGATATGCATAAATTGACTCGAACACCTCTGACTGTTGAACTAAAAAGAAAAAGAAAGAAAGAAAGTTATACCCATAGTTATTTGACAAACTAAATTTATGGTTAATAATATTTTGTTCCTAAAATATGAATTTTATTTTTTGTCAATTTATTACTCACTATATCAATTTTATTAATTTAATCTTTAAAATATTTATTTCTTGTAACTTTTGTCTTTACATAGATGAATAGTTAATTTTAACAAAATAATAAAATTAATACAATTCTATTAACCCCAAAATTTAGGAAGCATTTGATTTGCACATCACTACTCTAAATTTAATTCTATGAAGTAGTAAAAATTGAAACACGAGAGAGATGGAGATTACACATGGCATCATGATCATTCATCATTACTAGGATCACTTCCTCAACAAAGAGTATACACAAATTCTAAACAATTCCCACTTTTTTCTTTCTTTTTCTCCTCCCTTGCACCTCTTCCCAGCTTTTTGCGACTTCTTTTTATTGTGCCTCCTACACCCTTCAAGTCTCCTTTCCTTAAATCTCTCTCTCTCTCTCTCTCTCTCTCTCTCTCTCTCATGTATATATATAACATGATTCAGGAAGGATACAATAACCCTTCTTTTTCATCACTCATCATGTCCCGTGGGGTTGACATAGCTTGGCTTGTCTTTCTTTGTTTCAATCGAAGCTAACAAGCAATTTCTGATTCGAAAACCACACTAAAGAAGCACAAGTAAGAGGAAGAGGAGGAGGAGGAGGTCATAAACTTAGTAGAAATGGGTACAAGGATTGTTCATTGTCTTGTATTAATCCAATTGGGTCTTGTTCTATGTTCAGGTAACTTGCTGGTTCTTCTCTACTATGAATTATTTCCACTTTTTTTTTAAAAAAAAATTTGTTTCATTGATCCTCTTTCCTGATGGGTATCTAATTCTCTGTTGCACGAATCCAAAATTCTTTTCTCCTTTATTCTTTCTTCTTTAGTTACTTGGCA
>CAUOFW020000001.1:3344971-3466994 GCA_963454935.2 Ilex paraguariensis
TCTCTCTCTCTCTCTCTCTCTCTCTCTCTCTCTCATGTATATATATAACATGATTCAGGAAGGATACAATAACCCTTCTTTTTCATCACTCATCATGTCCCGTGGGGTTGACATAGCTTGGCTTGTCTTTCTTTGTTTCAATCGAAGCTAACAAGCAATTTCTGATTCGAAAACCACACTAAAGAAGCACAAGTAAGAGGAAGAGGAGGAGGAGGAGGTCATAAACTTAGTAGAAATGGGTACAAGGATTGTTCATTGTCTTGTATTAATCCAATTGGGTCTTGTTCTATGTTCAGGTAACTTGCTGGTTCTTCTCTACTATGAATTATTTCCACTTTTTTTTTAAAAAAAAATTTGTTTCATTGATCCTCTTTCCTGATGGGTATCTAATTCTCTGTTGCACGAATCCAAAATTCTTTTCTCCTTTATTCTTTCTTCTTTAGTTACTTGGCAGCGAATGCTTTTGCATTCCTCATTTTCCAATTCCATTAATACTTAAAAATTAAAACATGATTATGTACCATTTCTTTTGGGAATGTCCTCACGAATCATTGCTCTTGTTGGTATAAATGTTGTTTATTGAATTTCAAATTTGTTGACTTGCATGCTGGAATTTTAGTTCCAATTACTTTTCTAAGTGAATCTCAATTCTGTCGTAAGGGGATTGCCGTTTTAAAGACGCTATGCATTCAAAAATAAATCATGTCTTTGGGTCTTCAAATTTTGAATGATTATTTCATTTTAATTTAACGTTTTCTTATATTTTCTTTAATCATTATTAACCCAGTTCTATCCTGACTAAAACCTGTTTAATTTCTATTACTAGCATTCGTAATGTCCTGCTTTGTACTGTTTCAAATTCTTAATGAGTGTATTGGCTCTTTCTTTTTCGTTCAATTTTTGTCAATTTATACTTATCTTAGTACCTTTACCAATAGTTTTAATCTTTCAAATCTGAATATTTCTATGGCTTCATAATTTTTCTGTCCCGAGTGCTGAATGCTGATGTTTATTCTCTCCATTTTTTACCCCCAAATATGTTATCGAATGTTCGATGGCGACACTAAAATGATTGCTCATGATCTGTTTTTGGGTTTAGAATTTGCAGTCTTTTCCCCTATGTTCCATCTAGTTTTAAAAGCAAAAGTAACCGAACTTATTTCTTTTGTTTATTCTGATTTTATTCTCAGATTCAATTGTTACATATACAGAAGCGTTTCGACACAAGGGACAACAATCCCGTAGGGTGAGACATCTACTATCCATCTCCATTTCCACAAGGCAAATGGACATTACAACTCCAATAACAACTGTTCCAACTATTAATCCCACAACTCCTACTGCAACTCCTTCAGTACTAAACCCTGCAGATTCAAACCCTGACTCACCAACCACCACGAATCCAATGAATCCGGTCATGACTCCGTCCACGACAACGCCCCCCATATCATCAAGTGGAAGCTGGTGCGTTGCAAGCCAATCTGCATCGCAAATAGAATTGCAGGTTGCTTTAGACTATGCTTGTGGCTATGGTGGTGCGGATTGTTCAGCAATTCAAGCTGGTGGCAGCTGCTACAACCCTAACACAATTCGTGACCATGCTTCTTACGCGTTTAACAGTTACTATCAGAAGAACCCGGTTCCTAGAAGTTGTTTTTTTGGTGGGACTGCTGTTACCACCAGCACTGACCCAAGTAAACTACTTCTAGTTCTGATTCTGTCAAGTTTTCTTCAATACTTATAATTTCTGATTTTGTATTCGGGCTGATTTCTGATTAAAAGCCTTCTAATAAAGTCCAGTCTTACAAAATCTCAAAATCATACATTGTATTTTGGGATAAAATTTTCAATAGTTCAATTGAATTATACTGGGGAAGTACTATCTTGAACATAGCATCCTTGATGTATCTTGCCTAATTATCTTGGTTTTCTAACATGTATTACTGCTTTTTTTACACCTTTCTGATTTTGCGCCATAAGATACCCACAAGGCCACAACAATTTGTAGCAAAAGCATTGCTCTCTTCTTTGGAATTGCTTCAATAAAATCCCCAGTCTGAGGAATCTTTCATCACTTCTACTATTTTGGCTGTAAAGTTAATGATGTTACCCTAAAACTACTTGCAAGATTTCTTTTCTACTCATATATTTTCTCTCTCTGCAGGTCATGATACATGTCCATATCCATCAACTAGGTAAACCTTCCCCACCTTATCTAGCTCAATATTCTCAATTTTTTGGGTAGATATCGTCAATTTAGTGAAAAAATCCTCATCATTGTTTGGAATTGCAGCACAAGCTCATCCATTTTGAACACAACCAATTCCAGTGGGTCAACAGTTTTTGGTTCTGGACCTATCACTCCCTCCACTTCGTCTGCTGCAGCTGTGTCAAATAACTTCCCACATTCTTTCATTTTAATATGTCTCATTAAGTTTCTAGCCAGATATCATGTATAGAACAGATGGAGACTATTCCTCACTTTTTCGCTCTGGACTGAGTAATGAGACAAACAATTTTTTCTTGGTTTGGTAGGGGACAGATACATAAAGGAGTTGGAAAGGGATTGATATATGAGGAAAAAGGAGCAGCCTACTTGGTTTTTGTATTGGTAGAGGCCTTGCTTCGTTGTAGTTTTGAAGTAGTTATATAATGTTTTATCAAGCTCGTTTGGTTTAGATTTTTGTAAAGGATTGAAATGGTAGTGATGCTTCCAAATTTTGTGATAGGTCTTTATATATATGGTGATATTGTTTGTATGATAGACCTCTGAAACTGGAAGCTCAATTTGCCTTTTCTTTTAACTAGCACGTGCATATGTGTGTTGCACGTATACAATTTTGAATATCAAATACTCTATATTACTACCGTAAAGATCATGAAGTATCCATTATATGATCCCTGAAGTTGATCGTGTCACTTGTAGACAAGTTTTTGGACTATTTTGTCATTCCTAAGATAGCGTTAGAAACCTAAAAGCAAGAGTTCAAAACAAAACTTGAGATTTAGAATCAAATGAAGAATATCATTGATGTTTCTAATCATTCTATTTTTGTAAGACTTTTCCACATAAGTTCTGATATGCATGAAATGATGTTTATGTGGAATTATGGAATAACACCAACTATGCCAACATTTAGAATGTCCATACTAAAGAAAACACACCCTAAAGATTATTCAGTCCAATCCAAAAACAGCATGAGTTTCACATTTTTAAATTCAGCGTCTCCTTAAGTTTAAAGTACTTATTGAGTTGAAGACGCATTTAAATTTTTTTTCAAGGAATGAAATGTTACCATGTGAAAATTTTCCAAGGAATTCAAGGGTAGGCTCACTTATAACCCCTCAATGTCGTACCATACCTCCTAGACAATCTAAACAGAGTATCTCATCATCTTTTATCTAATAAAATAGCATAAATTCAGACAAGTCAAAAAGCGTTCATGCTTGACTCTGACCATTATCATGCATAGTTTCTCATGATAATGCATAGTATACATAAATTAAAAGACATGGGAAACTCGTAAGATCTAAAATCAAATGAAATGAGATAATAGAGTTACAATGATTTTTTTCTAAGTGAACAAATTGGTTAAATTGTAGAAGATCATGTAGCTTTATCCGACCTTGTTAATAAAGTACGAGAAGGTAACCCTATTAGTAAATTTAACCAAAAACCTTAATATGTACGACATCATGTTCCTTAGATAAAGTTTTGTTTGCTCGTTGTTTAGTTTTTTTTTATCTTACTATTTCTTTACTAAATAGATTGTGCTAAAATAAAGCATAAAATAATGTTTGAAGTAGCTTATAAGTTAAATAAGAAAGAAAGCAAAATTTGCAATATCACAATAACAATGTCAATTATGGCAAGTGTTTCTTTTACAAAACAATCTTGACACTATCTTATGGATAAATATAAGTTACTTGAAACCAGAAAGTTCATTTCTTGAATTGGAAGTTTTTCTTCTTCTAATCACGGAAAAGAAAAAAAATTGTTAGAGTTGTTTCACTTTTGGCTACATTCCTAATTGTCAATAGTGATAGTGAAGTAACTTAGCTATTACTTTGTATAAATATTGACTTGAAATCACAATTAACAGATGCATAAGACTTAATTTGTTGAATCTTTGAATCATTTCTCAAAAGTATACCAGAGGATATACAACTAAGTTCTAAAGCATTTTTAATATAAAGAGACATAACTTAGCACATTAACATGAAATTCACCTTCAAAAATAGAATTATAGGCTTTTAGTTAATTTTAACCTGGTAGGATTATCACTGAAAATTACCTCACCGGTGCATCTGCCTATCAATCAATCTTTAGAAATGAGCAGATGAGTCTTGTGAATTAGAAGCATGCATAAAAGCCAATGGTACCAGTGCGCACTATTAAAAAAAAAAAAAGAACAAACAAACTGAAGCAATCAAAATAAACCTAACATACAACACTCTTTGAATTGTCTTAGTGATGCCTAGTTGAAGAAAAAAATGGTCATAGAGGAATTGTTATGGTGCCGACAAACTTGATGTTAGGGGTGTCCTCCACCACCACAGGCTGTCTCACTACACAACTAGAAGTAGCAACACATGATGCTTAGACGACTGCTAGTATAATTTGGCGGGGATTAATATGGCATTTCAACATGTTTTTACCAGCCTTAGTAGGTACATCCTATCTTCTAGAAACATGATTAATTTCATGAACTATGTTTATGTTTCTTTCTTGGTGCTTAGTCCAATCCCTTTTTATTCATAACCACAAAGATTTTGAGTGGCTTGATGTATAATTTTTTTTATGTTAATTTGTTGACAAGCATACCGATATACGTCCATGTTCACTTGTATTGAAAACACTATTCAATAATAGACCCAAAAAAAAAACCATATTCAAGATAAGCAAAAGTACAAAGTCTCATGAAATTGAAAACTAAGCAAAAAAATTGTTCATCTAAAATTTGAATTAAAACACTAAATAAAAAAAAACAAAAAATAATAATCTTCAACACACATTAGATACTTGTGTCCAATAGTCGGTGAATGAAGGAAGAATTGGAAGATGAAATGGTTCACCTTCTAATGGCCAACTAATTTACCAAATGGATGTAGTTATCATTTATATATTTATTTAATACTTATTCATATAATTTATTGTGTTGTAAATCAATTATAGTAGGAAGGCTAAAAGTTAACAAGTATAAATATAAATATTGATATTGGATAATTAAATATATAAGAATATAAGTATCTTTAATATTTTTTATAGGAAAATAATATTCAATCAAATTTTTTTCACTTATCTGCCTTTTAATAGTAGTATAGATACACACCGGCGGATTTAATATAGCAATGAACAAAGTAGAGGAGAAAGCACTATTGGAGACTAATGGAGGGATGAAGAGAAACCCGAGAAGGATATAATAGAATTCCTAAAGAAGTGAAATGAAAAATTATTTTTTGCTTAATGCAACCATTGACCCTTTGCCTCTTGAATTAACTAAGTCATTGAACAATATTGATAACTAGTTAACTGTAACCATATTTTAATGGGCATCACTACTTCTGTAAAATCTGAAACAATTTAAAACTTAATAAAGAAAGACAAAATGATAATTAGCGGTTATGGTACAGATTGAAAACTCAAAAATTTCTAGAATTTGGATGAAGAAACAGATCTCACCGTTGGATTCGTATTAAGAAATATAGCTACTCAGTCAATTTTCATTGAATTATGAGACAGTTGAATTTTTCTCGTTTCACGATGCAATCGGGCATCGCGTGACTAAAATAAACGCGATGGTGCAATGAGGGCCAAGAATTTAAAGGGTATTTAAAAGGGGAAAATAATAATCAAATTTTCCCCCATTCTTGGCCTACAACTTCCAATAGAGAGGGACAGAAAAGGAGACGAAGAGAGATAGAGAGAGAGAAAAAAAAGAAAAGAGAAAAGTCCCCTTCTTCATCTTATTTATCGGATCTACGAAGATCCAACCAATGGATTACTTCGGGCAAAGACTTGAAGTTGTTCTACTCGACGAGGCCTACAGATCATCACCAACAAAGCCTAGTTTTTACAATTTTTGAAAATCAAGGGTCTTGGGAGCTAAGGCTTGTAGGAATTTTTATTGGCATTTCTTGGAGGTTTTCTTCCTTGATTAAATTCAAGAGGTGAGGGTTTTCTCCTATTTAGGATTACTTTCAATTTAAATTCTGTACATGGCAAGGGTATGACTATGTAGAACAGTTACATAGCTACTATGTAACTAGTATAACTAGTTAGATGTTTGGGTAACTTGAGGAACATGTTATACTTATGTCTACTTGATTTGGGTTTGAATATGTGGATTATGTGTTATATGTATTGCATGCTATGTTTTTAAATTTGTGCCTTAAAGGTGTTTGATAAAATGCCTATAGATGTTCAAGTGTGTTACTTGAATGAAAAATGCTATAACATGCTTAGTGATGTTACAAAATGTTATTATATGCTCTTAGGTAGCGGTACTTCAAGAGGGTTCAAGTACCTCTTCCCTAAATTTGATTTTTGAATTTTAATGCTTTTGAGCATTTATATCTATAATGCCCCAAAATCTCTCTTGGACGACATTACTTTCTAAAATCATTCACATCATGAGAGCAACTAATAAAATCCATAAATAACGCTAATTTCATTCTTCATCCATAATATATTTACGACATCATCCAAAAGAATATGACAAACCATGGCCATTACATCCAACAAAATACGCCAAACAATGGCAATTACGCCCAAAAGAATATGCCCAAAATATTATCTTAGAATGAAACTCCTAGTCTAGTACACAAAAATAGCAATTCTAGACATCCCCCTCTGGATGCACATGCCCATCCACTTGAGCTTCTCAATTTACCTGCTCGTCAACTCTAAGCTCTTCCCCTAAACCAAAATTTGAAAATAAATATTATTTGTAGGGGGTGAGCACTAAGCTCTGTATGAAAATCCTCCCAAACGTGGACAAGGTTTTGAAAACATATAAAACAAGTCGGTCTCATTTCACAAATATCATATATAACTTTTGAAAAAAAAAGTGACAGTTCATCTGATCTCAAATTTAAGCAATATTAATAAATTAAAAGGAGGGACAAAACCAATTCCCAACAATAAGAAATTTTCAATCATAAACCCTTTCCAATAATGCATATCAAATCACAACTTGTATCTTTCACAACATTATGTATCTATGTATCTCAGGTATGTTGTATAACATCGCATGAATATACACATCGAGAATATCCTGGCCCACACACACACACCCAATCCTCGCAAGGATATCCAACTTTTGGGAAGAGCGTATACCAACACATTAGCAGTGACGAATCCAACCCAAAAATAGTATATTAACTCTCATCCTCGGTACCCGTGCGCCAATAGTGGTTTGGTACTCACAAGGCACCAACCCCACTACGAGTGGTAGAAAAAATTCAAACCCACACAGAGTAAGAAACGTATCTATTCACTCTACGATACCCGATCAATGGCCACCCATGGTCATCCAAACATTCACAAGAGATACAATTCCCAACAAATTTCTCAAATAACAAGCAAATTCAAAATCCCCAAATTTCACATGTAGTATTACCAGAGAACAATTTAAGAAAATAAGCAAGAGATCATCAACAATCCCATTTTATTTTTCAATACAAAGCACAAAAGTTTTGAAATCAATGACAAAGGAAAAATCAAGAAAAATTTCATTTCTCTTTAAAACTAGGGTTCTAAGGCAAGAAAAAGAGATTTGATAGCTATTCCACCATAGCTTCCTTCAAAACATAGAAATCTTTGCAAACATATCAAGGAGTAAGGATTTCATAGAATACATATATGATTGAGAGTGAAAAGAATACATCTATGTAAGCCCTAGCCTCAAAGAACAAGAGTGGGAAGAAACCCCTACCTTGAATCAAAAGTTCCAAGCAAAGCCTAAGCTCTAGAGATTTCCTTCCTCCTTTTTCTTTTTCCCTTTATCTTCTCCTAGGGTTCTAAATGGTTTGGGGGTGAGAGTGGAGTGAAAGAATGAAAGAAAATGGGATGAAAATGGTGTTTTAAAGCCAGCCCAATCCCAAATTTTACTATTCATAGGGCCCAAAAATTATATTTTTCTCCTAAATTAAGGTTTTACCACTAAATATCTCCAATTTGATTCCTATGACTACCCTAAGGTTTTTAGACATTCCAGATTCATTTTTAATGTTATTGTAACCTAAAAATATTTAGGTTTATGATTTATCTTTATACTAAAGTAAATTTATACTCGAAACACTAAAATTATTATTTTATTCCTCTGAACCGCTATTAATGAAGGTTTAAATCAATTGACCCATCCAAGGTACAACATACCATCGTTGGTACTCTATTGTTGTCCATTTATAACCTTTTAAAGAAAGAATGCATAGTCCCAAAGCTTGGTGAAACAGCTTTAAAATTGCTGATTTTTGGAAACTCTACCAATAACCTACTGGTTAATTTGACCTACCAATATTGTTCTACCGGTAACCTGTCGGTTGATTTGACCTACTATGATTGTTCTACTAGTAACCTACCGGTAGGTTATGTCTTACTAGGATTGTTCTACCGGTAACCTACGAGTAGGTTTTGTGTGTGACAACACCTATTCGTATAAGATCTACTGGTAGGTTTTACCCAGAAATGTCTGTTTCACTTGTTTTTCATTTTCAATTCATTCCAAACCCTTCCAACACCAACCCAAACTTATACAACATACATTTGTATATCATACATAGTTGGTACAAGTTCTACTACAAACGATTTCATACATTCACCTGGGTTTTACACTATTAGTATTTCAAAAAAGAAATTGATTACTTGAAGATAAGAGTGTGGGGAGGGGAGTTACAATATCTTGAGTTCTTTTCTTCGGATAATATGAATGGTTAAATTTTAAGTCCTAGACTTTGGGATGTGGACATCAGAATGGTCATATAAATAATGTATGCACAGGTTATGTATTTGGTAGAGCTTTCGTGCAAAGGAGACTGTTGGAATTTTATTTTGTTATGATCTTGGTGAATGGGGTGTAACGACGTGGTATATGGTTATACGGCATCCACGGGTATTCCGTGAGTTAATGGGTGATTAACTAGTTGAGAAAAGATTCCCGAATTTTGAGCCGTCACAACTCCTCTCTCACAAAAAGTGAAAAATATATCAAAAAGGATTGCTAGAAATTATATTCCAATGAAGCGACACTAAACTTCACACGCCTAAAATGTGATGTTGGTTTGGAAATTAAATATTTCACTCCAAAATTGTTAAACAAGGCCCAAACTACCCTTTTTTCAAATTACTTCCTCCTTCCTTCTTTTTCTTATGCATGCTAAACCACTTACCTAGGTATGCTTATTGGTCCCATTATGATTAGCTCAAGGGATTGGTTCTTTTTAAACAATATATGTAAGTCATCTTTGACTTGCAAAATGAACAAACTTTCATAGACCGGTGGGTTAATGGCCGAAGGCACTCCGATGTTTAAGTCAGTAATGACACGAGAGAATGTATTCAATTTGTGAATACCTTAGACTTAAGTTTTACTGGTATTTATAGGGAGCCTATCATCGATTATTTAGGACTACTGTCCTCGTTGGAATATGGTGGCACACCTAAATTTCAATCAGTCCTTCCTTAATTTGTATTTGATCCTTATAGGGGTTCTTTTCTTATTAGTTGATTTAGGTCACATGTTAATTATGTATTTCTATGATTTAAGAAATTTCCTTATTGGCTTCCAAGCACTACCTCTGATTTTTAGGGATAGCCTAGCTATTGCTCAGTTAGATCTTGTCCTCTGCTCGGATGGACCCACTTTAGCTCGGCTAGGATGGCCTAGTTATCTGCGCGGTTATAATAAAGTCATTCCAAATAACTTCTTTCAGCATGAGCAACCTGCCATATGTCCAAGTCCAATTGTCAGATGATGATCAAAATTTATTGAACCCTTCACTTGCCCCCGGAGAATATTTTCCATGTGGCACACTACGAGCAATTATATGTTTACAATCCATTCTCTCATTAATTTTCATTGTATCGTTCCTTATGAAAAGGCATTTTTTGTGTCCCTTTCCGCTACCAAAGAGGTCCTGCATCAATGAAGGGCTTGTACATTCAATACTTACAAATATTTCAATCATGGCCCCCTTCCCCTAGCCAAGAGGACCTGCCTCATTGAAGGGTTCATACATTAGTTCTTGGTCACTTATTGTGACTCTTGCATCAATTCACCTATCTAATCGGTCTTCAAACTTTACTCGTTTGGTTTACACTGTCTTGCATAGCCATGGGCCTAAGTTTGATTGGATGGCTGCATCTGAGCTAGGTCCCTACCTCTGCCAAGAGTTTTTCCTCCTTGCCTTAGCAGTAAGTTGGCTTATGCCCGAGCCTTCTTGGGTCTTTTTCCTAGAACTTCATTCTTAGGACTTTTTCCTTTGCCTTTGGCAAAGGCATACGCGGTCAACCATATGCCCCCACTTGAGTTGCTCAACCTTGACAAAGGCTTATGCATCTACCTAGCTTTATGTTTTTAGATGTTGCATTTATGGGCGAACTGCAAATGAATGCCACCCTCCATCTTAGGGTTGGTTGCCCAAGCTAGGTCTTTCATGTGGTAGGTACTCCACAAAAAGATTAGCTTTAAAGCTCAATCTTATTCACTTGCCAGAGGTACTCCACTTTTAGGCATCTCTCATGCGGTAGGTTCTCCACAAAAAGATTAGCTTTAAAGTTCAATCTTATTCATTCAATAGAGGTACTCCGCTATTAGGCATCTTTTATGTGATAGGTGCTCTACAAAAAAGATTAATTCTGAAGCCTAATCTAATTTCCTAGCGAGAGGTACTCTGCTAAAGGCAAAGCTCGAAAGCTTAATCATGTCTATGACTTGATCCAAAATGTGTACATCAAAGTGCAGGCGGTCAAGCTGTAGTAATAATCCGGTTAAGTTCGGAGTCAAATCCATAGGGAGCTATTGTTGGTGTTTTAAAGTAAGCAGTGATAGAGACCAAGTAACTGGAATCTCTTGAGATGTGAAGTTATGGGATTTCCTGGATATAATATAAGATTTTTTCCAAGGGATTTTTCTAGACAAAATATAAGAAATTATCAAATGTAACAGTCACCCTTTAGCTCGAGGATCTGAACATGTAGTTAATCATCCGGTTGATTATACTTCTGTTTGATAATTCAATTAACCCCTATGTCAACATAAAATTAATCAGAAGATAAAGATAGATTGTGAGAATTAAGAACATGATTTTGATGTCTTTGTAGAGGTTTACAAGAATTGTCTGTGCCGACACTCAACCCATCTACAAACAAGCAAGTGTCTCTACAAGGCATCCAATCATTGCATCAGTATTCCATTCCTTAAATGACACACAATAATGGTGACAATTGAAATGTAGTCATGAAGATCTAGCTGGGGTACTTGCCCTGAACCAATGGGTCTTTCTATGCACGAGTCATCCATGTCATAGAAAGTTCCCATGGTTATACAAAGTATCTTAGCTTGGCTAGATGCATTCAATCATTCAATAAGCAAGTAAAATATAAAGCATTAAGCATAAGCAAAATGTACAAATATAACTTCCGGATAATCTATACATGTCCATCACCTCTTACTAAAGAGTGAATGAAAAACTACTCACTCTTCAAGACTTTGGTAAAGCTAGGAAATTGAGTGATGCTCATCCCTCCAAGTAGAAGAGTTACAAAGTGAAACACACTAAACAAGGAGCCGATCTTCGACGAAGAATGAATGAATCACGTTCCACCCTTTACGACTTTGTTAAAGCTTTAGAAAAGTGGAAGAGTTTCATGCCTCAAAGGGAAGAAGGAAGCTCAAAAAATGGAAGCAAATGAAACTAAGAGAATGGAAGGAATCTAGTCACTTTTGGAGGGTTTCCTCGTCAACCAAAAGATGATCTATCTTCCTCTGTGCAAGTAAAAGTAATTCTAAATCTAAATTTACAACTAGCTCTACAAGTCTTGGTCTAGTGTAAGCCTAAGTTTAAGCTCCCTCGAAGCTCCCACAATGGGAGTATTTATAGCCAAAGAGGAGGGGGCAAGGGAGTGTGGAGGAATAGTGCAAGGCCTTCAAAGTCCACATAAAAGTCCCAATGTCTGGATAGAAAATCAACCACTCTGCAGCCTGTCTGGGGACGTTCAAACATTGTCTGGTGTTCGAACGTTGTACTCTGTCTTTGCTTGATGGGCGTTTGAAGGCCAGATGGAGTTTGAACCTGCTACTCAAGTGGCCTGTGAGAGTCACTACAACATGCCTTGTATCATTGCCTTTGCACTCAGTAACATGGTCCTTAATAATGCAGAACAACGTTCGAACGTCTATTGACATTCGAACGTGGTACTCATGTACCTCTGTGCTTTCCTTCTTAGCTGCAACACGCCTTGTATCAACACTTCAGCAGTCTGATCTTTCAATAATTCAGGACAACGTTGGAATGTGGATTGACGTTTGAACGTTCATGCCATGATTCAAGATTCTCCAATTTTCTCCCCTAATGTGTTGGTGTTGCATTAAAGTTTGATATTTGTTGCCTTTGGGCCCTTCTACACTTTATGACTTGAAATATCATCATTTAAACTCCATCAAAGTATAATTAGTCTTAAAAAGGTATAGTGATCTGCCACCACAGTCTTAACACCATTTTTGTTGTTAATGATCAGATCAAACTCTTGGAGTAAGAGTATCCACCTTAAGAGTCTAGGCTTGACATCTTTCTTTGTGAGTAAGAATTTTAATGCTACATGGTCAGTGAACACAATACTAGAAGAACCAACAAGATAAGAACAAAATTTCTCCAAAGCAAAAAATATAGCAAGCAATTCTTTTTTAGTCGTTGAATAATTCATTTGAGCATCTTTCAAAGTCTTGCTTACATAGTAAATCACAAATGGTTTCTTATCCTTTCTTTACCCTAACACATCACTTACAACATAATCACTTGAATCACACATTAGTTCAAAGGGTAGATTCTAGTTAGGGGGTTGCATTATTGGAGTAGAAATTAACACGCCTTTAAGTTTATCAAAAGCTTTCTGGCATGCTTCACTCCACACAAAAATTACATCATGACTCAGGAGATGACACATGGGTTTAGCTATGGTACTGAAGTCTTTTATGAGTCTCATATAGAACTCTGCATGTCCTAGGAATGATCGCACATCCTTTACCGTCTTGGGAGCAGACAAATTTTCAATCTGATCTATTTTTGCCATGTCAACTTTTATACGTTCAGACGACACAACATGACCTAAGACAATGCTTTGTGTCACCATGAAAATGACATTTCTACCAATTGAGCACTAGATTGGCATCTTTACATTTTATTAACACATTTTTCAGTTTGGTCAGACATAAATCAAATGAGTTACTATATACAGAGAAGTCATCCATGAATACTTCCAAACTTTCTCAACCATGTCACTAAACAAGCTCAGCATGCACCTTTGGAATGTTGCAAGAGCGTTACAAAGTCCAAACGACATCCTCTTGAATGCAATGGTGTCCAAGGGGCATGTAAATGTTGTTTTCTCCTGGTAATCTAGTGCTATCTTCGGAATACCCATCTAGGAAACAGTAAAATTCATGCCGTGCAATTTTCTCTAAGACATAATCAAGAAAGGGAAGAGGAAAATGGTCTTTCCTAATTACCAATTTGAGTTTTCGATAGTCTATACACATCCAGCATCCCGTGACAACTCGAGTTGGTACTAGTTCATTTGCATCATTTTTCACTATTGTGACCCCAAATTTCTTGGGCACAACTTGTGTTGGACTAACCCATTTACTATCTGAGATGAGAAAGATTATCCCAGCATCTAAGATCTTGAGCACCTCATTTCTCACAACTTTCTTTATGTGAGGGTTTAGTCATTGCTGCATTTGACGAGAGGGTTTTGAATCCTCTTTAAGGTATATAACATGATTGTAGATTAACGGGCTTATACCTTTTAAGTCAGTGAAGGTCCACCCAATGGTGCTTTTATGGCTTCTAAGAACTTCAATCAGCTTAGATTTTTACAAGTCTATGAGCTTAGATGAAATTACCGCTGGGTATAACTTGTCCTCCCCTAAGAATGTGTATTTGTGGTTAGATGGGAGAGGCTTTAATTCAGGCCTTGGAGGCTTGACGCTTAATGAGGGTGGCTTTGTGACACTTGGTGAGATTTGTTTGAATTTGGGGGCCCATGTCCTAATAGTGTGAACATGATAATTCTTTGGGTTTTGATCTTCATCTATTGACTCAGATGAGATAGACTCCAGCAGATAGGATTCAGCAGGGTTGTCATAGAATGTGTTATTCAGATGTTCTTGTATCAGAGACTCAATGAAATTTATTTCTCTCACTTCTTTGTCCTCTCCTGGGTGTTTGACAATATTGAAAATATTTAGCTCAAGCGTCATATTCTCAAAAGTTAATTTCATGACCCCATTCCTGTAATTGATTAGTGCATTTGAGGTTGCAAGGAAGGGTCGACCAAGAATAACAGAAATTTGGTTCTCTGAATGCAATGCTAGCTGAGTATCTAGAACAATGAAGTCAACAGCGAAGACAAAGTTGTCCACTTGGACAAGTACATCTTCAACAATGCCCCTAGGAACTTTAACAAATCTGTCTGCCAACTAGAGTATGACACCAATGAGTTTGAGTTCACCCAGACCCAGTTGTTAGTAAACAAAGTACGGGAGAAAATTGACACTGGCTTCTAGATCTAATAGTGCTTGTTATTTTCTAAAGTTTCCAATGACACATGCCACAGTTGGACACCCCGAATCCTTGTATTTTGGAAGGGTTTTGTGTTGAAGTAGGACACTTGCTTGGTTTATTAAGAATGCCCTTTTTTGGATATTTTGGCTTCTTTTGACTGTGCACAAGTCTTTCAGAAACTTGATATAAGACGAAACCTGTTTGATTGCTTCCAGAAGTGGGATGTTGATCTTTACTTGCTTAAAAAGCTCATAAATTTCTGGTTGGTTATTCAAATTTTGTACAATTTTGAGTCTATGAGAAAAAGGAGCAGGAAAAGGATACGAAGGTTCTTTTTCCTTTGACGGTTCAGTTCCTATTCAATCATAGGTTCAGGTTCTTCTTCAATCACAAGTTCAGGCTCTACTAGTGCATTGATTGAGATTGACTCAGGTTTTGACTTTGGAATTGACTTGTCTCTAATAGTCTTGTCAATCACCCTACCACTTCTCAGTGTAGTGACAACTTAGGCTTGGCCTTGTGGGTTTTCCATGATTAAAGGGTTTCCCACATGAAATTGGCCTTGCAGTTGTTTTGGTCGGGCAGGGAACTTGCCCTTTTCATGCATGGTCATGGATTGGGTCAATATTTGAATGTGACTTTTACGATCCTTGAAAGACTGAGCGGTCTGGGTTTTAAAATCAGTAAAATTCTAAGTGGAACTATTGTTGTAGTTCATTGGACTTTGCATGAACTGATTCAGGGTGTTCTCAAGGCTCTTTTTTGTGGTGGTTGGTATGGTTGATATGCAAGAGATCCTTGAGGTGGTGGTTGTGAACCTTGTTGTTGGTTCATGGGAGTTGGTTGTGTACTCCTCCAACTGAAGTTCAAGTGATTCCGCCACCCTGGATTGTATGTTTCAGAGTATGGGTTGGAGTAAGGCTTGTTGAAGTTGGAAATTACATTTGTTTGTTCTAACAAGACCTCTTTGAAAGTCAGAATGGTGGGATACTCCCCAGTAGGGTGTCCTATTAGCTCGAATATCCCATAAACTTGTTATGTTAAAGGGCCAACATCAACTTGATGTACCTTTTTCATCTCTAAAGCTTCCAGCTTTCGAGACAAGGTAGACATTTTTGCTCTGAGGTCATCATCATCTCTCAAGACATTCTTATCCCCTTGGGAAGTAGATGGTTTGACTTCGATAGTGGTAGGAGAGGCTGTCCTATTAGTAGTTAAATGTAGCATATTATTGTGTCTTTTCAAGACTAATTGTAATTTGATGGAGTTCAAGTACGGATATTTTAGGTTCTAAAGTGAACAGGGGCTCGAGGGCAATAAAAGTCACTCTTGAATGTCACACCAGCACATTAGGGAATGAAATTGGAGAGGTTGGTAACAAAACAAGAACATTTGAATGCCAAATCACGTTCGAATGTCCATTTGAACTATGACAAAACCAGCCTGCTGAGATAGTGTGTTGCAATCAAGCACAGGACCCTGAGGTACTTGTGTACCACGTTCAAACGTCCACTTGAGTTGATTGGAGGCCAGACTAATGAGACATGGCGTGTTGCAGGGAACAAAGGAGGATTTTAAAGCTCTAAAGCACTTGAGTACAACGTTCGAATGCCATTAAACGTTTGAACGTCTCTTGGAATCAATTGAAGGACAGACTTCTGCATAGAGTGTAAAAGTGAACTTTGACAGAAGACCACTTGAGTGGAAAAGGGTCAGGCCCCATCTGGCGTTCGAACGCTTACAAGGCAAAACCAGAAGAAACGTTCGAACGTAATAAAATGTTTGAACATCCCTAAAGCAAAATAGAAGGAATTGTTCGAACGTCGATTCACATTTGAACGTCCTCCATAGACTGCTTACAGAGTAGTTGGTCTCCATGGGCGACAAACACTATTCACTCATCCCCTCTTATCTCTTACCCCCGCTCCCCTTCCTTGCCTATAAATACTCCTATGTTCGGAGCTTAAAGGGCATCTTTTTCTTTGAAAAATAGAGAGCTTTTCTTCTTAGCAATTTTTCTTCTCTTGTAAATTAGAAAGTTAGTTCGTATACATTGCTTGTTTCATTTTAGTATCAACCATGATGGAGGCTTAGACTCCCCTTGTAGTTGAAGTCTTTCATTTATTTATGTTAAGTCTTTACGTTTACGTTGTGACAACTATGATGGAGGCTTAGACTCCCCTTGTAGTTGTACTCGCTTTTATTTCCAAGTATCAAGAGAGATAGCTTAACTTTTGGTTGCGATGGAAACCCTCTAAAAATAACTAGATTTCTTCTACTTTTATTGTTCATGTATTTCACTTCTATTGCTTGAGCATCCTTCTTTCTTAGAAGAGTGAAACTCTTCCACTTTTCTAGAGCTTTACCAAAGCTGTGAAGGGTGGAAAGTGATTCACTTATTCTTCATTGAAGATAAGTTCTTTATTTAGTTTGCTTCACTTAGTAGCTTCTCTATTGGAGGGGTGAGTATCACTCACTTTTCTAGCTTTTCCAAGGCCATGAAGAGTGAGTAGTTCCTCATTCACTCTTAAGTAAGAGGTGATGAATATGTAAAGATTATCCAGAAGTTATGTTTGTGTCACTCTTATATGCTTTAATGCTTTATATTCCACTTGCTCATTGGATGATTGAATGCATCCAGAAAAGTTGCGGTACTTTGTATAACTAAGGGCTCCCTCTATGATACGGATGACTGTTGCATAGAAAGACCCGTTGGTTCAAGGGAAGCACCCCGGTTAGCTCTTCATGACAACTTTTCAATCTCCATTATTATCGTGCTTATTCAAATGGTGGACCATTAATGCCATAGTTGGATGCCTTGTAGAAACACTTGCTTGTTTGTAGACGGGTTAAGTCTTGGCACAGACAATTCTTGTAAACTTCTAGAAAGATATCGGAATCATGTGTTTAATTCTCACAGTCCATCTTTATCTTTTGATTGACTTGCTGTTGACACGGGAGTTAATTGAGTTATAAAGCACAAACATAACAAACCGGATAGTCAATTACATATCCTGATCCTCGAACTAAAGGGTGACTGTTACATTTTGAGAATCTTATATTTTGTCTAGAAAACTCTTGAAAAGAATCTTCTATTCTATTCAAGAAACCCCACCACTCCAAACTCTCAAAATTTCCAGTTACTTGGTCTCTATTATTGTTTACTTCAAGACACCAATCATAGTTCCTTGTGGATTCAAATCTGGACTTAACCGGATTATTACTACAACCTGACTGCCTGCACTTGGGTGCACACATTTCGGATCAAGTCAAATTTTTGGTGCTGTTGCCGGGAAACCATAAAAGGTGTTTTACGGTAAAAGGTAAAAAGACCTCGCTTTTTGTGTATAAATTTGCTTTAATTACTTTTATGTCTGAAAATGCCCCTTACTATCAAACTTTGCCAGCTGAATCTTCTGGGTCTGTGAATCAATCTGAACCACTTTCACCTAGGTCAGTAGTAGACTCTTGTGAAAGTAAAATGGCGAAAGGTGAGAGACGAGAAGAAATTCTTGTAAGAGAGGGGGAAGTATCTAACATTCGAACTCTGAGAGATTACTTAAATCCCACAAGAGATAGTGTCCTGTCTTGTTTTATCTTTCCTGAAGATGCACCCCACTTTATTGTAAAGACGGGGACAGTTCAACTACTCCCTCAATTCTATAGACTCGAAATAGAAAACCCATATCTGCACATAAAAGATTTTAAGGAAGTATGTGGAACCTTTCAAGACAATTCCGAACTGGCCAAGATGAAACTTTTTCCTTTTTCCTTGAGGGACAAAG
Source organism: Ilex paraguariensis (assembly GCA_963454935.2). Classification (NCBI taxonomy): domain Eukaryota; kingdom Viridiplantae; phylum Streptophyta; class Magnoliopsida; order Aquifoliales; family Aquifoliaceae; genus Ilex; species Ilex paraguariensis. Next base: position 3,363,541 of record CAUOFW020000001.1, read on the forward strand.
CTAAACAATGGCTAAATTCTTTAAAAGCTCTTTCAATACCTAACTGGCAGGCACTACAGAAAGAATTTTTCAGAAAGTTTTTTGCTCTACACCGCACTAATGGACATAAAAGAAAAATCATGAACTTTTCGGTGAAGGAAGGAGAAACTTTTTACCAGAGCTGGAAAAGATTGAAAGATCTTCTCCAGTCCTGCCCACACCATGCTTTTGAGAATAGGACTTGGTAGGATTTTTTTATGACTCCTTGTCCAGTAGCCTACGCCAACTTGTTGAAATGATGGATCAAGGAGAGTTTATGGGAAAAAGTCCGGAGGAGGCATTCGATTTCTTTGACACCATATCTGACAGTTCTCAGATGTGGGACTTTGCCTCTCCTACCACTGTTGAAGCCAAACCATCTACTTCCCAAGGGGGTAAGTATGTCGTGGAAGATGACGATGACCTAAGAGCAAAATGTCCACCTTATCTCGAAAGCTTGAAGCTTTAGAGATGAAAAAGGTTCATCAAGTTGATATTAGCTCTCCCACAGAACAAGTGTGTGGGATTTGTCCACTGACAGAACACCCTACTGGGTCGTGTTCTATAATTCTAGCATTCAAAGAGGTTTTGTTGGAGCAAACAAATGTTGTCTCTAATTTCAACAAGCTTTACTCCAACCCATACTCTAAAACATACAATCCAAGGTGGTGGAACCACCCAAACTTCAATTGGAGGAACATACAGCCAACCCTCATGAACCAACAACAAGGATCGCACCCACTACCTCCAGGACCTCTCGCATACCAACCATACCAACCTTCACAAAAGAGGAACCTTGAGGATACACTGAATTAATTCTTGCAGAGCCAAATAAAGTACAACCATAGTTCCACTCAGGCTTTTACTGATTTCAAAACCTAGACCACTCAATCGTTTGAGGATCTGAAAAGCCATATCCAAAAGTTGACTCAATCCATGACCATACATGGGAAGGGCAAGTTTCTTGCCCAACCAAAACCACCACAAGGCCAATTTCAGGTGGGAAATCCTTCAACAATGGAAAATTCACAAGGTTAAGCCCAGGTTGTGACTACACAAAGAAGTGGTAAAGTGATTGACAAGACCATCAGGGACATGCTAATTCCAAAGCCAAAATCCATCCCAGTCAACTCACCAATTGAGCTTGAACCAACTGAGCCTGAACTTGTGAGAGAAGTGGAACCCGAGCCCATGATTGAACAAAAATCATAGCCATCAAGGGAAGAAGAACCCTCGTGTTCTATTCATACTCCTTTTCCTTATAGACTCAAAACTACACAGAAGTTGAATAATCAGCCAGAAATTTACGAGCTCTTCAAGCAAGTAAAAATCAACATCCCACTTCTGGATGCAATCAAACAGGTTCCATCTTATGCCAAGTTTCTGCAAGACTTGTGCACAGTCAAGAGAAGCCAGAATGTTCAAAAAAGAGCCTTCCTGACAGAACATGCCAATGCCATGCTTCAACACAAAACCCCTCCAAAATACAAAGATCTAGGGTGTCCGACTGTGTCATGTGTCATTGGAAATTTCAGAATCGAACAAACACTGTTAAACCTTGGAGTAAGTGTTAATTTGCTCTCATTCTCTGTTTACCAGCAATTGGGTCTGGGAGAACTCAAACCCACAAGTGTCACACTTCAGTTGGCAAATAGGTCTGTCAAAATTTCTAAGGGTATTGTTGAAGATGTACTTGTCCAATTAGACAACTTTGTATTCTCTGTTGACTTTATTGCCCTAGATACTCAGCCAACAAAACATTCATAGAATTCAATTCCCGTTATGCTTGGTCAACCCTTCCTAGCAACTTCAAATACACTAATCAATTGTAGGAATGTGGTCATGAAATTAACCTTCAGAAATATGACTCTTGAGCTGAATATTTTCAATGTTGCCAAACACCAAGGAGAGGACAAAGAAGAAAGAGAAATAAATTCCATTGAGTCTTGGTCTAGGACCATCTGAATAAAACATTATGTGAAAATTGCATTGAACTTTCTTTGTTAGAGTCCATCACATCTGAAACAATAGATGATGATCTAAAGAATTTCTCAACTCATGCTATTAATACATGGGCCCTCAAATTCGAGGAACTTTCACCAAGTGGCATAAAGCCATTCTCATCAAGTGACAAGCCACCAAAGCATGAATTGAAAGCTCTCCCATCTGACCTCAAATATGCATTCCTAGGAGAGGACGAGTCATACCCAGTGGTAATATCATCTAAGCTTTCAGACTTGCAAGAGCTTAAGCTAATTGAAGTTCTTAAAAGCCACAAAAGCACCATTGGGTGGACCATTGTTGATTTGAAAGGTATAAGCCCGTTAATCTACGATCTTGCTATATACCTGGAAGAAGATTCAAAACCCTCTCATCAAATGTAGCGACAACTGAACTCGCACATGAAGGAAGTTGTGAAAATGGAGGTGCTAAAGCTCTTAGATGTCGGGATAATCTTCCCCATCTCCAATAGCAAATGGGTTAGCCCAACCCAAGTTATGTCCAAAAAGTCTGGGGTCACAGTGGTTAAAAATGAAGCCAATGAACTAGTACCAACTAGAGTTATCACAGGATGACGAATATGTATTGACTACCGAAAGCTTAATTTGGTGACTAGAAAAGACCATTTCCCTCTTCTTTTTCTAGACCAGGTTCTAGAGAAAATCGTAGGCCAAGAATTTTACTGTTTCCTAGATGGCTATTCTAGGTACAATCAAATTGAGATAGCACTCAATGATCAGAAAAAAATCACATTTACATGCCCCTTTTGGCACTTTTATATTCAAAAGGATGCCATTTGGACTTTGTAACGCTCCTGTAACATTCCAAAGATACATGTTGAGTCTATTCAATGACATGGTCGAGAAATTTTTGGAAGTGTTCATGGATGACTTCTTTGTGTATGGCGACTTATTTGATTTGTGTTTGGGCAACCTAGAAAAAGTGTTGATAAGATGTCAAGAAGCCAATCTGGTACTCAATTAGGAGAAATGCCATTTCATGGTAACACAAGGCATTGTCTTAGGTCACATTGTGTCGTCTGAAGCCATGAAAGTTGACAAGGCGCAAATAGATCTGATTGGGAACTTTCCTACTCCCAAGACTATAAAGGACATCCGATCATTTATGGGACATGCAGGGTTTTACAAGAGATTCATAAAAGATTTCAATACCATAGCTAAACTCATGTGTCATCTCTTAAGTTAGGACATAATCTTTGACTGGAATGAAACATGCCAAAAAGCTTTTGACAAGCTTAAATGCATGTTAAATTCTGCCCCAATAATGCAGCCCCCTGACTGGACTCTGCCCTTTGAACTCATGTGTGATGCAAGTGATTATGTTGTAGGTGCTGTATTGGGACAAAGAAAGGATAAGAAACCACATGTCATTTACTATGCAAGTAAAACTTTGAATGATGCTCAAATGAATTATTCAACAACTGAAAAGGAATTGCTTGCAGTAGTTTATGCTTTGGAAAAATTTCGTTCTTATCTTGTTGGTTCTTCTGTTACTGTATTCACTGACCATGCAACACTGAAATTTTTGCTCATAAAAAAAGATGTTAAACCAAGGCTCTTGCAATGGATACTCTTGCTTCAAGAGTTTGACTTGGTCATTAAGGACAAAAAGGGTGTTAAGAATGTGGTGGCAAACCAGCTGTCCAGGTTAACTTATGAATTTCGCGAGGATGGAATGTCAATCAGTGAAAAATTCTCCAATGAACAACTGTTCATAATTGAAGAGACCCCATGGTACGCTGATATTGCTAATTTTGTTGCTACTAGAACACTCCATCGATCCTTTTCCCCCATGGACCAAAAGAAATTTTTGAGAGAGGTTCACAACTTCTTTTGGGAAGATCCGTATGTATTGAAGTACCATAAGGATCAAATCATAAGACGTTGCATCCTAATTAGGAAAGCAAACAGGTAACAACATTTTGTCATTCTGAAGCATGCGGTGGCCATTTTTCATCTAGAAAAACCGTTGTGAAAATCATGCAGTGCGAATTTTACTGGCCCACATTTTTCAAAGATGTCCATGTTTTTTGTTTAACTTGCGATAGATGTCAAAGGTTGGGAAATATTTTAAGGAGAAACATGATGCCTCTAAACCCCATTCTGATAATTAAAATTTTTGACTGTTGGGACATCGATTTTATGGGACCATTTCCCCCTTACTTTGGCTATCTATACATTTTGGTAGCCGTAGACTATGTATCCAAATGGGTTGAGGCAATTCCATGTTGGAATAATGATCATCAAACAGTGATCAAGTTTTTAAAAGAAAATATTTTATCTGGATTTGGAATCTCAAAATCCATCATAAGTGATGGGGGTGCTCATTTTTGTAATCGTCATTTTTGAAATCTGATGAAAAAATACTTGATTTTTCACAAAATTGCAACTCCATACCATCCACAAACTAGTGGACAGGCTGAATTAACTAATCGGGAGATCAAATTAATTTTAGAAAAAATGGTAATTCCAGACCGTAAAGATTGGTCGTCAAGACTAACTGATGCACTCTGGGCATATCGTACTACTTTTAAAACAATTTTGGGCATGTCTCCTTACCGATTAGTCTATGAAAAGCCTTGTCACCTACCTGTGGAATGGGAGCATAGGGCATACTGGGCTATTAAGGCAATGAACTTTGACATGGACAAAGCCGGACTTGCAAGAAAACTTCAAATTAATGAATTTGAGGAATTGAGAAATGAAGCATATGAAAATGCTAAGATTGCAAAATCCAGGATGAAAATTTTTCATAACAAGAACTTAGTACGAAAGTCTTTTGAACCTGATCAAAAAGATCTGCTTTTCAATTCAAGACTCCGCCTTTTTCCTAGTAAGTTGAAATCAAGATGGATTGGACCATAGATTGTCAAAAAAGTGTTTGAACATGGGGCAGTGGAAGTGGAGAACCCATCAAACGGTAATATCTTTATCGTCAATGGTAAGTGATTGAAACCCTTTATAGAGGACTTTGTCAAAAACGTGGAGACCATTCTTTTAATGGATCCAGAATATCGCTTTGAAAAAAACGCCTACCGACACGAAAAGGGGCCGGGTCAAGTAAAACCTAGTCCAACCCGAACCATACCACCGCCTTTATAAGGCCCCTACCCTATTTTCCTCTCTTTCCACGCACTTCTGTCCCTTTCCCCTTTCTTTTTTTTGTTCTTCTTCTTCGCTATTCGTGACCTTCTGTAAAATGTGACACAACCCCAACTGCCTCATGACCATACTACCCGAAGACCCAGTCATTTGTTTGATGATCTACGTGTGTTTTCTCTATTTGTACATGGCTATGCTTCTTCTGACTGCACTCATAATCAAGGGTTTTTATCCTAACCTAGATCTGCAACAAGATGTTTGATTTGTGTATTATGCTTGTAGGTTTTGGCTAATGAACAAAGATCTCTACCGTTCAACCTCATCTCCAAAGCTCACCATATCGGTAAAATCGAAACATTGGGGACAATGTTCAGTTTAGGTTAAGGGGAGAGAACTATAGTTTATATGTGCCTGTAGAAAATTTTTAAATTTTTATTGTTGTTGTTGCTGTTCTTGACCAGATTGTGCACCGTATTTTGACTACTATGTTTTATATTTTGTAGGTCATCTCTGATCGTCTTTGTGACTGACAGACGTTAAAGAATCAGATAGTGAGTCTTAAAAGTATAGAAAGCATGAGTGTTAAACTTTTTTGGTTTAGTCTAGGAGTTCTACACACTTTTCCTTCCGATGTGCATACTGTGATCTTGAGAAAAGCAAGGTTGGTGAGAAAGAATGAGATCTAAGAACAACAAGTGAAACCCCTGTGCGACAGAAGCACTTTTGCTAAACGTCGTCATGCCAAAAGACATGGTGCCTGCAAACAATGTGGTAGAGTCTTTCACGAGAAGAAATATAACCAATGTTCTGAACCAATTTCTGGTCACACACTCGATCAATTAGACTGGATAGTGAATGGGCAGAGTAAAGATTATCATGACACACCAACCTATTCCGGTACTTTGCTTAATCGGTTTGTGTGAGAGGAAATTGAGAGAGTTACTGGTTGTTCAAAAGGCACAGAGATAGATGAAGACTCAGATTAGACTTCTTTTTTAAAAAAACTATGGAAAAATGTATTTTTGTTGGGGATGAAAGTCAAGAGTCCGAATTTTTGTTTTAAAAAAAAATGTAATAATCCTTTGCATTTTGTATAAACTCTTTTGACTGAAATGAAAACATGGGCTGAGTAAGGAATGTCCTGAAATAGCAACCTACAGTGTGGGTAGGAATTTGTCCTAAGACGCTATGAAATTTGGTTCAAATTTTTTATAAATAAACTTCTATGATTGTGTGTAGAGTAGTGTAGAAATTTTTAAATTTGGTTCAATGTTCGAATGCCAATTAACGTTCGAACGCCGCTTGCTTACAGTACTCAGCCTCTGATGAAGTCTTTGATGGAAACAAAAGTACTGGGAGCTTAGCACGTTCGAACGCCAATAGCACGTTCGAACGATAAGAGCTTATAATACTTTGGTTTCTGACAGAACTCAAAAGTACTGGGAGCTCACCACGTTCGAACAACATTGAACATTTGAACGTTTTTGTTAAAATTCTTCTACAAACATTCGAATGACAGGAACGTTCAAACGTTCCTCCTCAGACTATAAAAGCCTAGACTGTCTTCCCCAGTTCTAAATCTCCAAAATCTTCTAAAACCAGGAACCCCTTTTCACTCCCCAGCTCTAAAAATTCCACCCATTCCTCAATTCTACCAGGAATCGGCCATCCCAAACTCATTTTCACACCCAAAATCATCATTTTCACAAGAAAACTCAAGATTTTCACACCCTCTCAAGCTCAAAATCGAGAACAACACAATGCCTAGGGTTAAGCTTCCTGCAAGGCACAATCCACCAGTAAGCTAGGAACCTAAATTTGTAGAAGAAGTGATTGAAGAGAGAGAGGGGAGGCAAAGGAGGAAGAGGTATGATCGAACAAGGTTTCCCAGCGCACTTAAGCCCAAAAGGTACGAGAATTTCTTCCAAAACCATGCTATAGTCTGTGAAAGGGATGTCGTTGTTACTGACTTTGTGAAATTGGGAATTTTGGAGGAAATGGAGAAGAGGGAGTGGGTGTGGTTTTTCAGAAATGGTGGGGATGTTGTTGTTAACTTGGTGAGGGAGTTCTACTCCAACACCGAGATCATCAACGGTGCCATCCGAACATACGTGAGGGGCATCCACATTGATGTAGATGAGGCGTATATTTTGGAGGTAAGGAAAGAGGTGCCTCGGGTGCAAAACCCAACCTACCCACCAAAAAGAATGTCGCGTTGGATAGGGTTGGGAAAGAATTGACCGGGATGGCTAACATCTCATGAGGCGGGAGGAGATTTTTGAAACAAGAGCAGCTCACCGACAAGTACAAAATGCTAAATTTGATTGCGGTGTTTGACTTAGCTCCCATAGGGAGGAAAAAAAATTAGATTTTGCCTAAAATGGCTCGCTTGCTTTATGCATTAGGGAGAGGGCATAACATTGACCTCCCCTCATTGATTCTAAGTGAAATGAAAAAAGGGTGTGATGCGAAGAGGATAGGACTCCCATTTGGCACTTTGGTGATTGATATATGCATTGATAATGGGGTCAAGGTGAGGCCTGAAATGGAAGTTCAAAAGCCAATGAGACCACTAAACAAAGGCTCTTTCAAGAGAAGCCAAAGACATAGGGGCACCCCAGCGGTAAGACAAGAGGTGCCACCTCCCCAAGGAGGCGATGAAGTGCAGGACGAGCTAGACCAGGAAGAAGAGAGAGAAATGGAGGAAGAAAGGGACCAAGCACCTACACAAGAGGCAGGACCCATGTGACACCCCAAAATCCGGGGGTCTGTTGATTACCCATCAACCTGCGGAATACACGTGGATACCGAGTAATTCGATATCACGCCATTATGCTCCATTTACTGTGAACCATAATTTTGACGAAATTTGAGCAGAGTCTCCTTTGTATAAGAAGCTCTACCCAAAACTCAACCTGGGCAATCATATACAAACAAGACCCATTCAAGGTCCAATATTCAACAATGACCACACCAGGTCCAATTATAAGTAAACATTAGCCACACCGGATCCAATTATCCATATTTATATGAACACATGCAAGGTTAGTTTAATAATAGTCTATATAAGTTCTATTACAATTATTTGCAAAAGATTACATGCCCAAAACATTATTTCCACAAATGTTTTACATTAACACAAAATAAAGCCACATTCGCTTTTCTTCAAACATGAGCGTCCAAAGTGGACCCATCCACCGGTGTATCTCCCCCAACTAAAATATTTTCCTGTATAGGGTGAGCCAACGCCCAATAGAATAATCCCTATAGAGGCTACTCTCCACCTTAGGTGCATATGTGGTGTGTATAAGCAACAAACAACATTTAACAATCATTCCATACAAGAATATGCATTAAATGTGGAATGTAATCATGTCATGCCATGAAATGAGATGATACTCACTCACGCACTTAAACCCAAGTCATCACCGACTCCCACGACACAATGCAATGCCAAGGTACACTGAATCCGTCAATTGACAAAAAAATCCACCAAATGATCATTTGAAATAAAAGTTGTTATATTATAAAACCAAATCATTGATGGGTGTTACTCATTATATGAATACTTTGTAAATCAAAATCTTGTGTCTTGTTGGGTAACGGATTTTGGATTTTATATCGCCTGTTCCGTACACCATACTACACTTTTTCAGAATTTCACCACAGAGCAGTGTATAACCAAGTCGTCGGGTCTTGCACCCGAGGGGGGAATCTACCCCTTCTTGCTATATCCGACACAAGTTTTTCTTTCATGCAACCATGTGACTCATTCGGGTTTTCAACCCAACTTTCCTGAGTCCACCCATGAATCACCAAGAATGGTGTTTAATTAACCATGGATACACACACCCACACTCATGACTCATGCCCATGAATGTGATGTCATGTTTCCGTGCATATGCAATGTGATGCACCATTGCACAACAACATAATGTTCATTATGCTATGAATGACTTATGAATAATTTCCAACACATCCATGGTAAATAANTTTCTGACAGAACTCAAAAGTACTGGGAGCTCACCACGTTCGAACAACATTGAACATTTGAACGTTTTTGTTAAAATTCTTCTACAAACATTCGAATGACAGGAACGTTCAAACGTTCCTCCTCAGACTATAAAAGCCTAGACTGTCTTCCCCAGTTCTAAATCTCCAAAATCTTCTAAAACCAGGAACCCCTTTTCACTCCCCAGCTCTAAAAATTCCACCCATTCCTCAATTCTACCAGGAATCGGCCATCCCAAACTCATTTTCACACCCAAAATCATCATTTTCACAAGAAAACTCAAGATTTTCACACCCTCTCAAGCTCAAAATCGAGAACAACACAATGCCTAGGGTTAAGCTTCCTGCAAGGCACAATCCACCAGTAAGCTAGGAACCTAAATTTGTAGAAGAAGTGATTGAAGAGAGAGAGGGGAGGCAAAGGAGGAAGAGGTATGATCGAACAAGGTTTCCCAGCGCACTTAAGCCCAAAAGGTACGAGAATTTCTTCCAAAACCATGCTATAGTCTGTGAAAGGGATGTCGTTGTTACTGACTTTGTGAAATTGGGAATTTTGGAGGAAATGGAGAAGAGGGAGTGGGTGTGGTTTTTCAGAAATGGTGGGGATGTTGTTGTTAACTTGGTGAGGGAGTTCTACTCCAACACCGAGATCATCAACGGTGCCATCCGAACATACGTGAGGGGCATCNAACCCCTCTCCTATGAACACCATAGGTTAGAATGAACCAAAGTAGGAAAATCCTACATCTTGAAGTGTAAATGAATACTAGAACCTCCAAGAACACCCCCAAAAGCTCAAGATTTTGATTTCTCTAAAATCTCGCCTTTTGATCTTTGGTGAAAATCTTCGTTCTTGGTACCCCCGCATAGCCCTCGTCGCGTAAAACAACTTTAATTCTTGGCTCGAGCGANCCAAAACATTATTTCCACAAATGTTTTACATTAACACAAAATAAAGCCACATTCGCTTTTCTTCAAACATGAGCGTCCAAAGTGGACCCATCCACCGGTGTATCTCCCCCAACTAANATCGAAGGAGAAGGCTTAAGATTTTTGGTTTTTCCCTCTTTGCTCTCTTTTCTCTCCTAATCTCTGATACTGCCGGCCATAAGGGAGGAAAAAGCTGATATTTCTGATATTTTACCCCTATTTATAGTTTTAAAAACTTGGCCCTCGTCGCGCCAATTGTCCTCCTTTGTTCGGGTCTGTTTTTCGCTCCGAAACGATTTAGTACATCCTGGTTTAAGTTCAAAGAAATTTTATTGGAACTTTAATTTAATTTTAAGGAAATTTAAAAACAATTTATTTTTTGGGACCTTTAAATGTCATTCGCCTCGCAATCGTCTCGAACGATGTGCAAAAATTTGAATATCTCAGAATTCGATGAAATTTGACAGGGTGACTAAATTTTGCAATACGAACCCAATGAAGAACTTCGTTTCCCCATCTGAGGTCTAAGAACATGAGTATTTTAAATACGTATTAGGATAAAAAATTACCATTTTGCCCTTTCTAAGAAAGAGTTTAACTTTTCCTGGGTTGCACATTCTTCCTCCCTTAAAAAAATTTCGTCTCCGAAATTCACATACACACGCACATACAATCACATGCATATGCAACAATCAAATAATACTAAAAGACTATAAGAATGTACCTCCATCTTCAAATAAGAAAGGATAATTGGTACGGATGGTGTCCTCACGCTTCCATGTCGCCTCCTCTACTCCTTGGTGCTGCCACAACACCTTCTCTAGCCGTATGGTCTTGCCTTGTAAAACCAATTCCCGGCTATCTATGATGCTCACCAGTCCCTCCTTGAAGGTCCCATCAGCATTAACAAACTTTCCCCAATCCACCACATGAGTCAGATCCAGGGTGTATTTTTGGAGCATAGAGACATAAAAAATCGTATGGACACCTGATAAATTTGGCGGTAATGCCAACCGGTAAGCCATTACACACCACCCTCTCGAGTACCTCGAAAGGCCTGATATACCTCGGCGACAGCTTTCCCCGCTTACCAAACTTGACCACTCCTCTCCTAGGCATGACCTTCAAGAAGACATGATCTCCCACCTCAAACTCCAGAGGTCGTCGGCGTTTGTCGACGTAGCACTTCTTTCGGCTCCGAATCGTGAGAAGACGCTTCCATATCAAGTCCACCTTCTCAAAGGTGTCCCTAACCAAATTTGGACCCAGAGAGGATCTCTCTCCCACCTCCGTCTAACAAACCAGAGAACGACATGACCTCCCATATAATGCCTCATAGGGTGTCATCTGTATGCTCGCCTGGTAACTGTTATTGTATGAAAACTCCATCAAGGGTAAGTGATCTTCCCAGCTACCCTTGAGATCTAGGACGCATGCCCGTTGCATGTCCCCTAAAATCTGGATAGTCATCTCAGACTGACCGTCCGTCTAGGGATGAAAAGCAGTGCTCATCATTAACTATGTTCCCATGGCTCACTGGAAACTCTCCCAAAAATGAGCCATAAACCAGGGATCCCGGTCCGATACAATAGATACGGGCACTCTATGCTGTTGGACAATCTCCCGTATATACAACCCATAGAATTCCTCTAGTGTGAAGGTCATCCGCATTGCTAAAAAGTGTGCCGACTTGGTAAGTCAGTCCACTACCACCCACACCGCATCATGACCCTGTGATGTTTGTGGCAAGTGAGTCACAAAATCCATCGTGACATGTTCCCACTTCCATTCAGCTACCTCCAAAGGCTGGAGTAATCCCGCTGGTCTCTGGTGCTCAGCCTTAACCTACTGACACGTGAGACATCGGCTAATAAAATTTCTAACATCTTTCTTCATCCCGCTCCAATAATATTGGCGACGAAGATCATGGTACATCTTCGTGCCACCTGGATGCACAGCAAAACGGGAATAATGGAACTCTCTAAGAATCTCTTCTCTAAGCTCCATTGACTAGGGAACCACAATTCTTTCCCTAAACTAAAGACTACCATCTGAGTAAATGGCCCAACCCTCGTCATTTGTACCTAACCGTTCTCGGTCCTTGATGGATGATAGCTCTGTGTCCTGACTCTGGGACTCAATAACCCTGCTCAGTAGAGATGGTGTAGCCACCAAACTCCCCAAAGTACCCCGNAGGGGGGAATCTACCCCTTCTTGCTATATCCGACACAAGTTTTTCTTTCATGCAACCATGTGACTCATTCGGGTTTTCAACCCAACTTTCCTGAGTCCACCCATGAATCACCAAGAATGGTGTTTAATTAACCATGGANGAGCCTGACCCATATAACATAGCCCGAACTGTCCCACAGTCTCGAGCATCTGCCACTCTCGCGAAGCCACACTAGCCACAACTCCCCGTGACTTTTTGCAGAGTGCATCAGCCACCACATTTGCTTTACTGGGATGGTAATGCAAAGTGAAGTCATAATCTTCAAGGTACTCCATCCACCTGCGTTGCCTCATGTTGAGGTCCCGTTTTGTAAAAATGTACTTCAGACTCTTGTGGTCCAAAAATACTTCAAACTGCTTGCCATACAGGTAGTGACACCAAGCCTTCAAAGCAAAGACAATGACCGCCAACTCCATGTCATGTGTGGGGTAATTCTGCTCGTGATTCTTTAGCTGTCGAGAACCATAAGCTACTACCCTCCCGGACTGCATCAAAACACATCCCAGCCCGTCCTTTGAGGCAACACAATAGATCGTGTACCTTTGTCTCTGTGCTGGAATTATCAGAATAGGAGCCGAAGTAAGCCTCCTCTTCAACTCTAGGAATGCATTCTCACAAGAATCATTCCACACAAACTTGACCTCTTTTCGGGTCAACTTCGTCATAGGCGCACCCAATTGGGAGAAATCCTTCATAAACCGTCGGTTGTACCCCGCCAATCCTAAGAAACTACGTATCTCAAAAATTGACTTCGGTCTCTCCTAATTTATAANGTGGCAAGTGAGTCACAAAATCCATCGTGACATGTTCCCACTTCCATTCAGCTACCTCCAAAGGCTGGAGTAATCCCGCTGGTCTCTGGTGCTCAGCCTTAACCTACTGACACGTGAGACATCGGCTAATAAAATTTCTAACATCTTTCTTCATCCCGCTCCAATAATATTGGCGACGAAGATCATGGTACATCTTCGTGCCACCTGGATGCACAGCAAAACGGGAATAATGGAACTCTCTAAGAATCTCTTCTCTAAGCTCCATTGACTAGGGAACCACAATTCTTTCCCTAAACTAAAGACTACCATCTGAGTAAATGGCCCAACCCTCGTCATTTGTACCTAACCGTTCTCGGTCCTTGATGGATGATAGCTCTGTGTCCTGACTCTGGGACTCAATAACCCTGCTCAGTAGAGATGGTGTAGCCACCAAACTCCCCAAAGTACCCCGAGCCTGACCCATATAACATAGCCCGAACTGTCCCACAGTCTCGAGCATCTGCCACTCTCGCGAAGCCACACTAGCCACAACTCCCCGTGACTTTTTGCAGAGTGCATCAGCCACCACATTTGCTTTACTGGGATGGTAATGCAAAGTGAAGTCATAATCTTCAAGGTACTCCATCCACCTGCGTTGCCTCATGTTGAGGTCCCGTTTTGTAAAAATGTACTTCAGACTCTTGTGGTCCAAAAATACTTCAAACTGCTTGCCATACAGGTAGTGACACCAAGCCTTCAAAGCAAAGACAATGACCGCCAACTCCATGTCATGTGTGGGGTAATTCTGCTCGTGATTCTTTAGCTGTCGAGAACCATAAGCTACTACCCTCCCGGACTGCATCAAAACACATCCCAGCCCGTCCTTTGAGGCAACACAATAGATCGTGTACCTTTGTCTCTGTGCTGGAATTATCAGAATAGGAGCCGAAGTAAGCCTCCTCTTCAACTCTAGGAATGCATTCTCACAAGAATCATTCCACACAAACTTGACCTCTTTTCGGGTCAACTTCGTCATAGGCGCACCCAATTGGGAGAAATCCTTCATAAACCGTCGGTTGTACCCCGCCAATCCTAAGAAACTACGTATCTCAAAAATTGACTTCGGTCTCTCCTAATTTATAACTGCCTCAACCTTCTCCGGGTCCACAGATACACCCGAAACTGACACTACATGCCCCAAAAACTTTACCTCCGTAAGCCAAAATTCACACTTGTTGAACTTGGCATACAACCGATGCTTTCTCAATGTCTGGAGAACAATCCTCAAGTGACCCTCATGCTCCTCCTAAGACTTGGAGTAGATCAAGATGTCTTCAACAAAAACTACAACAAATTGATCTAAATAGGGCTGGAACATCCTGTGCATGAGATCCATGAATGCCGCTGAAGCATTCGTCAATCCAAATGGCATCACTGTGAACTCGAAATGCCCATACCACGTTCTGAATGCCGTCTTACAGATATCTTCCTCCCTAACCCTCAACTGATGGTAACCGATACGAAGATATATCTTGGAATAGACCCGTGCCCCTCTCAACTGATCAAACAAGTCATCAATCCTCAGCAAAGGGTACCTATTCTTGATAGTAACCCTATTCAACTACCGATAGTCTATGCAGAATCAAAGAGTTTTATCCTTCTTCTTGGCAAACAACACCGGAGCGCCCCAAGGTGAAGTGCTCGGTCTAATGAAGCCCTTGTCCAATAATTCTTGCAACTGGACTTTGAGTTCTTGCAACTCAGCTGGTGCCATCCTGTGTGGAGCCATAGAGATAGGCGATGTACCAGGATGCAACTCAATGGTGAAGTTTACATCCCTATGTGGAGGTAATCCCGGTAGCTCATCCAAAAAAGCATCCTCATACTCACATACAACTCGAGGAAGGCCTAACTCCTGTCTTGTCTCGTCCTCCAGGGTAAGGCTTGTAAGCCAACCCATCAACTGTCCGTGCCATCTAGAGTCATACACAACCTGAGGTAAAACATCACGCTTTTCCCCCTGGAACTTGAAACAAATACCCTCCGGCATATAAGTAGTGACCCTCTTTCGATCACAATTAATGACTACCCGATGTGCCGCCAACCAATCCATACCAAAGATAACATCAAACTCGGATATGTTCATGACCCTAAGGTCCACAGTGAGTAAAATCCCCAAGATCTCTAACTCACAACCCGACATATCTGATCAATTCTCACCCTAGCTCCTAGGGGAGAACTCACCTTCAATGGTTCTTCCAAGGTCTCAACCTCTAAGCCCAAGTTTTNGGAATGCATTCTCACAAGAATCATTCCACACAAACTTGACCTCTTTTCGGGTCAACTTCGTCATAGGCGCACCCAATTGGGAGAAATCCTTCATAAACCGTCGGTTGTACCCCGCCAATCCTAAGAAACTACGTATCTCAAAAATTGACTTCGGTCTCTCCTAATTTATAACTGCCTCAACCTTCTCCGGGTCCACAGATACACCCGAAACTGACACTACATGCCCCAAAAACTTTACCTCCGTAAGCCAAAATTCACACTTGTTGAACTTGGCATACAACCGATGCTTTCTCAATGTCTGGAGAACAATCCTCAAGTGACCCTCATGCTCCTCCTAAGACTTGGAGTAGATCAAGATGTCTTCAACAAAAACTACAACAAATTGATCTAAATAGGGCTGGAACATCCTGTGCATGAGATCCATGAATGCCGCTGAAGCATTCGTCAATCCAAATGGCATCACTGTGAACTCGAAATGCCCATACCACGTTCTGAATGCCGTCTTACAGATATCTTCCTCCCTAACCCTCAACTGATGGTAACCGATACGAAGATATATCTTGGAATAGACCCGTGCCCCTCTCAACTGATCAAACAAGTCATCAATCNTCCTCGAGCTAGAAGAAGAGGATTGACCCTCTTTCTTCTTGTCTTTTGCACCAGACTCCCGGATGCTCCTTGCGTCATCCACCTCTCTCTCAATGGCCACAGCTTTCTCGACCATCGAGTTTATGTCTTGTAGAAGAAGACCCACAATTTTACCCCAGATGGACAACTTAAGACCATCCTCAAACTTCCTCACTTTGGCCATATCTGTGGCCACGTAGTCATTGGCGAAACTGACTAACTCTGTGAACTTAGCCACGTACTCCATCACCGTCATCGTCCCTTGTCTCAAATCTAAGAACCCCTGAGCCTTTGCATGTCGAGAAGCCATTGGGAAGTACTTGCCCATAAAGAGCTCCTTGAATTCTGCCCATGTCATTACCTCCAAGTTCTTGGAGCCCTTGACCTAGTCCCACCACTCTTGGGATACNCCAAAAACTTTACCTCCGTAAGCCAAAATTCACACTTGTTGAACTTGGCATACAACCGATGCTTTCTCAATGTCTGGAGAACAATCCTCAAGTGACCCTCATGCTCCTCCTAAGACTTGGAGTAGATCAAGATGTCTTCAACAAAAACTACAACAAATTGATCTAAATAGGGCTGGAACATCCTGTGCATGAGATCCATGAATGCCGCTGAAGCATTCGTCAATCCAAATGGCATCACTGTGAACTCGAAATGCCCATACCACGTTCTGAATGCCGTCTTACAGATATCTTCCTCCCTAACCCTCAACTGATGGTAACCGATACGAAGATATATCTTGGAATAGACCCGTGCCCCTNCCATAGGATCCGCTCCTCCTAGAAAGATCGGAGGATTGTGTGCCTTGAACTTCTAGAGGTGACTTGAACCTCCTTGACTCCCACTTGCACCTGTGTGTACAATAGTAGAGGCCGTAGCACTAGCTTGTGCAATGGTAGCCGCCGCCACACCAATAGCCTCCATAAAGACTTGTTGGTCAAAGGCCGGTGGTGGTGGTTGGTTGTTCCATCCACCCCGACGTCCCCTTCCTCTAGTTGCCATCTACACACACATAAGATAGCAATAGATCAATTAGTTAATATCCCAAGTTAGGGATCAAGTATTTAATAGACATTTACTCATTAAAATATATCGTTCATCCCTTCTTTTTTTTTTCCAAACTCCCAAGGGTATGCTTTCTAACCCCAGTGTATTCCCTTCCCTATATATTTCTATCATGCATATAATTCACATAACAAGTAACACAAAGCATGTAGCAAGTAGAGCACATAACAGGAAATGCATATGGAATGAAATGGTCTATACCCGTGCCCATCGAGCCCTAGGTTATTCGTATGCCTATGCTCTGATACCAAGCAGGGACACCCCAAAATCCGGGGGTCCGTTGATTACCCATCAACCGGCGGAATACCCGTGGATACCGAGTAATTCGATATCATGTCATTATGCTCCATTTACTGGGAACTATAATTTTGACAAAATTCGGGCAGAGCCTCCTTTGTACAAGAAGCTCTACCCAAAACTCAACCTATGCAATCATATAAAAATAAGACCTATTCGAGGTCCAATATTCAACAATGACCACACCNACGCTTTTCCCCCTGGAACTTGAAACAAATACCCTCCGGCATATAAGTAGTGACCCTCTTTCGATCACAATTAATGACTACCCGATGTGCCGCCAACCAATCCATACCAAAGATAACATCAAACTCGGATATGTTCATGACCCTAAGGTCCACAGTGAGTAAAATCCCCAAGATCTCTAACTCACAACCCGACATATCTGATCAATTCTCACCCTAGCTCCTAGGGGAGAACTCACCTTCAATGGTTCTTCCAAGGTCTCAACCTCTAAGCCCAAGTTTTTCACACAAAATGCAGCAATAAATAAATGCAATGCACCAGAATCAAATAATACCCTTGCCTATAAGCGAGAGAGTAGAATTGTACCCTGTATCACTGATGGATCTGTCGGCTTAGTCTGAGGTATAACGGCGTAGACACGCCCCTAGGTCCTTGAAGTACTAGCTTGTAAGCCTTGGCCTCGTCCTCGAACCATGCCTTGGCCCATCTAGCTAGCTTACGGTGTCCCCACATGAGAAGTAATAGGGCCTTGTGCTGTATCCTGGAACTGGTACTAGTTGCCCTAACCCATAGTTGGGTAGTGAGGAGCATACTGCGTCTATGGTTGCCCCACTAAAGTCTGAGACTACGATGACCCATGACCCTAGGATCCCTTCCTCTAAGGACAATCCCTCTTCATGTGACCCGGTTGGTGGCAATGATAGCAAGTACTCTGGCTAGCTTGGTAGGAAGGCCTCTGATTTCTCCTACCTCAGGAGGATTGACCTTGGCCTTGGCCTTAATAACTATGGCCCTGTCCCTGAAACCCTTGTGGAGTAGAAGTCCTCTACTTCTTCCTCGAGCTAGAAGAAGAGGATTGACCCTCTTTCTTCTTGTCTTTTGCACCAGACTCCCGGATGCTCCTTGCGTCATCCACCTCTCTCTCAATGGCCACAGCTTTCTCGACCATCGAGTTTATGTCTTGTAGAAGAAGACCCACAATTTTACCCCAGATGGACAACTTAAGACCATCCTCAAACTTCCTCACTTTGGCCATATCTGTGGCCACGTAGTCATTGGCGAAACTGACTAACTCTGTGAACTTAGCCACGTACTCCATCACCGTCATCGTCCCTTGTCTCAAATCTAAGAACCCCTGAGCCTTTGCATGTCGAGAAGCCATTGGGAAGTACTTGCCCATAAAGAGCTCCTTGAATTCTGCCCATGTCATTACCTCCAAGTTCTTGGAGCCCTTGACCTAGTCCCACCACTCTTGGGATACTCCCTCTAGTTGAAAAGTAGCTAGCGTTATCTTCGTGGCATCGGAGGTAATCTCCATAGCCCTCAAGATCTTATCCACTTGTCGGAACCAATGGTCAGCCACCATAGGATCCGCTCCTCCTAGAAAGATCGGAGGATTGTGTGCCTTGAACTTCTAGAGGTGACTTGAACCTCCTTGACTCCCACTTGCACCTGTGTGTACAATAGTAGAGGCCGTAGCACTAGCTTGTGCAATGGTAGCCGCCGCCACACCAATAGCCTCCATAAAGACTTGTTGGTCAAAGGCCGGTGGTGGTGGTTGGTTGTTCCATCCACCCCGACGTCCCCTTCCTCTAGTTGCCATCTACACACACATAAGATAGCAATAGATCAATTAGTTAATATCCCAAGTTAGGGATCAAGTATTTAATAGACATTTACTCATTAAAATATATCGTTCATCCCTTCTTTTTTTTTTCCAAACTCCCAAGGGTATGCTTTCTAACCCCAGTGTATTCCCTTCCCTATATATTTCTATCATGCATATAATTCACATAACAAGTAACACAAAGCATGTAGCAAGTAGAGCACATAACAGGAAATGCATATGGAATGAAATGGTCTATACCCGTGCCCATCGAGCCCTAGGTTATTCGTATGCCTATGCTCTGATACCAAGCAGGGACACCCCAAAATCCGGGGGTCCGTTGATTACCCATCAACCGGCGGAATACCCGTGGATACCGAGTAATTCGATATCATGTCATTATGCTCCATTTACTGGGAACTATAATTTTGACAAAATTCGGGCAGAGCCTCCTTTGTACAAGAAGCTCTACCCAAAACTCAACCTATGCAATCATATAAAAATAAGACCTATTCGAGGTCCAATATTCAACAATGACCACACCAGATCCAATTATAAGTAAACATTGGTCACACCGGGTCCAATTATCCATATTTATATCAACACATCCAAGGTTAGTTTAATAATAGTCTATATAAGTTCTATTACAATTATTTGTAAAAGATTACATGCCCAAAACATTATTTCCACAAATGTTTTACATTAACACAAAATCAAGCCACATTTGACTTTCTTCAAACATGAGGGTACAAATGGAGCCATCCACCGGTGTATCTCTCCTACCAGAAATATTTTCCCATATAGAGTGAGCCAACACCCAATAGAATAATCCCTACAGAGGCTACTCTCCACCTTAGGTGCATATGTGGTGTGTATAAGCAACAAACAATATTTAACAATCATTCCATACAAGAATATACATTAAATGTGGAATGTAATCATGTCATGCCATGAAATGAGATGATACTCACTCACGCACTTAAACCCAAGTCATCACCGACTCCCACGACACAATGCAATGCCAAGGTACACTGAATCCGTCAATTGACAAAAAAATCCACCAAATGATCATTTGAAATAAAAGTTGTTATATTATAAAACCAAATCATTGATGGGTGTTACTCATTATATGAATACTTTGTAAATCAAAATTTTGTGTCTTGTTGGGCAACGGATTTTGGATTTTATATCGCCTGTTCCATACACCATACTACACTTTTTCAGAATTTCACCACAGAGCAGTGTATAACCAAGTCGTCGGGTCTTGCACCCGAGGGGAGAATCTACCCCTTCTTGCTATATCCGACACAAGTTTTTCTTTCATGCAACCATGTGACTCATTCGAATTTTCAACCCAACTTTCCTGAGTCCATCCATCAATCACCAAGAATGGTATTTGATTAACCATGCATACACATACACACACTCATCACTCATGCCCATGAATGTGATGTCATGTTTCCGTGCATATGCAATGTGATGCACCATTGCACAACAACATATTGTTCAATATGCTATGAATGATATATGAATAATTTCCAACACATCCATGGTAAATAATATCCTAAGCATATAAAAACCATATTTGTCACAATATCAATATATATCAAAACATGCATATATCAACAAGTACATTTCAATCATAAATCATATCATAAGCATATGATTTCACATTACCACATTATCCAAGTATGTTATAGCATATTCTCATGCAATTAACACACTTTATTTCACAAAGGCATTTATCAAACACCTTAAAGGCACTCAAGTCATATATTCACATAACCATTCCAAGTAACCACATAGCTCAAGAAATCATACTAAGTGATTTCTACAAACCATTTCAAGTAACCACATATTACAAGAAACAAAACCACTTCAAGATAGAATGAATATTCCATCCATTTCTCATATCCACTAAAACACCAACCTCATGCAAAGGCTATACAACCCCACATGCTTAAACCCCTCTCCTATGAACACCATAGGTTAGAATAAACCAAAGTAGGAAAACCCTACCTCTTGAAGCGTAAATGAATACTAGAACCTCCAAGAACACCCCCAAAAGCTCAAGACTTTGATTTCTCTAAAATCTCGCCTTTTGTTCTTCAGTGAAAATATTCGTTCTTGGTACCCCTGCATAGCCCTCGTCGTGTAAAGCAACTTTAATTCTTGGCTCGAGCGATTCCGACTGACGGATCTTTGGGAAATCGAAGGAGAAGGCTTAAGATTTTTGGTTTTTCCCTCTTTGCTCTCTTTTCTCTCTTAATCTCTGATACAGCTGGCCATAGGGGAGAAAATTGGTGACATTTCAGATATTTTACCCCTGTTTATAGTTTTAAAGACTTGGCCCTCGTCGTGCCAAGTGTCCTCCTTTGTTTGGGTCTATTTTTCATTCTGAAACGATTCATTACATCTCGGTTTAAGTTCAAATAAATTTTATTGGAACTTTAACTTAATTTTAAGAAAATTTTAATTTTTTTTTGGGATCTTTAAAATGTCATTCGCCTCGTAGTCACCTTGAATGACGTGTAAAAATCTGACTATCTCAGAATTCAACAAAATTTGATAGGGTGACTAGATTTTGTGATACGAACCCAATGACGAACTCTGTTTCCTCATCTGAAGTCTAGAACATGAGTATTTTAAATACACATTAGGATGCCAAATTACCATTTTGCCCTTTCTATGAAAAAATTCAAATTTTTTCGGGTTTCACGACCCAGCTCCAACACCCAGAGATCACTGAGAGATATTAGGCTTGGCATCGAGGCCAACCAAGCCAAGATTCTCCGACAGCAGGAGGAGATTCTTGGCTATTTGCAGGGTGGATCTGGTGGTGCTAGTGGACCTGGTAGTGGTGGTGGAGGTGGAGGTGGAGGAGAGGATTATTTATGTTTGAGAGTTTGGAGTGGTTGATTTCTATTCTTGTTAGGGTTTTTGTTGTCTCTTTTTTGAATAATTTCTGGGGAATTTCTATATTGTTGTGGAGGAGTTTCTTATTGATAATTATTGTAGATGTTTGTTTCTTCTCTGTGATGTTTATTTTTGTAAATAATGGTGGATAGTTGTTTTGGTGGATGTTTATCTTTGTGGATAGTTGAAGCTATGTTTTGAATATATGAATTGAATCATTGACATTATTGTAGACACATTATCCTTTATGAAATGAATGGTTCAGTTTATCTCTCATATTTGTTTAAAATGCATGTATAGGGTTAGCACTTTAATTCTTGTTAATAAATAACGAAACAAATGTGGATATTAAGATTGCGTGTGTAAATGACTAAGCACATGATCAGTTTGACACCTCAACTTAACAACCATGACCTAAATCTCATTTTTTTTTTCAAACCTGGCACTATCTCTATGCTTAAATTTTCAAATGTACATAAGTATTTGTTATTCTTGAGGTACAAGGTGATCAGACTCAAAAATAGAATCGCTATATAACCTACATTCCTTGAAACACCCAACATAATCAGTGGAGATGACAAAGAAAACTATGGTAAGTCTTGAGCTTTATGGTGCTTTTTGAGAGGATATCAACAATTACTCAAAGTAAGCTCCTTTACTTCCGATCTATTTCAATAATTTCATTAAACTTGCTTTGATTGATGCAACTAAAGTGGTTTATTTTCATAACCCATAGGGAACTTTTGCAAACATATACATATGCACATACTTGAGAAAGGATCTTAGGCCATCTTTGGATCGACTTTGAGCCTTAGCTAATTCTTTTACAAAAGTATATCCCTAGTCAGCAATGCTTGAGCCTTAAATGAATGAATTCATTTTTGGAAAAACTCGTGTGATAACCAAGCCACAA
Organism: Ilex paraguariensis; assembly: GCA_963454935.2. Taxonomy (NCBI): domain Eukaryota; kingdom Viridiplantae; phylum Streptophyta; class Magnoliopsida; order Aquifoliales; family Aquifoliaceae; genus Ilex; species Ilex paraguariensis. The sequence goes on from CAUOFW020000001.1 coordinate 3,386,513, forward strand.
AAGCATATATTTACCATACCTTGCTATCTGATTTCTTGCACCCTCTTACAAATCAATACGATACAGAAAGGCAAGAAAAATAGAAAAGAAAATGGTGGCTATTGTTCAATAAAAATAAAATCATTGGAACTAGCCGAAAGAAAAAAAAGGATACTGTGAGATAGGGAATTGCCAAGAAAGTAAAAAATTGAAAAATTAAAGAAAGAAATCCCATTCCCAGGCAAAATGTCGAGAAACTAGAAGGAGGTGTGCAACACTGCATAAAAAGATAGCCTTTGATCACCATTGACGTTATTTCATTAGTCACTGACCTCTGGCCCCATTACAACCTACAAAAGGCCCTAGGTGATCTCAAGTGTGATGCATATGTGTATTGTCTACTACAAGTGGGGTGTGTTAACTAGAATTTCTTTATTTACATCAATATTCTTCCATGAGATTATGTCAAAGTAAAGTTTGTTTTCCTCAAAACTTCACTCTTATACTAATGATGCATGAGATTTTTTGACTGGCCATCTTCTGATCACATGCCCCTTTTTGAGAGATAAGTCACTATAATCAGAGTAATTTGTTTTGCTGAGAGCATTCCAAGAAAGGTTTGTGAAATCAAAGCTATCCATAGAAGGTGAAAAAAGGGGAATGATTGTTATATACCAATTCTTGTTTCTAGAATGACCATCCTACTACTCAGGGAATTCCAAACACTGATGAAACAAGTGCTAATTTTTGCATAGAGTAAGTATCAATGGAAAAGAAATGTAGGGGATAAGTCATGATTGAGGGTTGAGTGTCCCAACGACCATGATGCTAATTCAGTTTAGTCAGTAATCTTACATACACGTTTGTTCAACTGAAGTTTGTGGGTAGCTTCACTGAAAACCCTCATGAGACAACACTCGTCCACTAAGGTAAACCTAGTGGTTCAATAACTTGTTGCATAAGCTAAATGCAACCGGATGAGCTACGAAAAAAGCAGTAGAAATGGATTTGCATTTTATTTATGTTATATTACTAAAGACTAGGAATATTTAGGCTGGGGCTGTGATTAATACTTAAATGTAGCATATTATTGTGCCTTTTCAAGACTAATTGTACTTTGATGGAGTTCAAGTATGGATATTTTAGGTTCTAAAGTGAACAAGGGCTTGAGGGCATCAAAAGTCACACTTGAATGTCGCACCAGCACATTAGGGAATGAAATTGGAGAGGCTGGGAACAAAATAAGAACGTTCGAATGCCAAATCACGTTCGAATGTCCATTTAAACTATGACAAAACCAGCCTGCTGAGACAGTGTGTTGCAATCAAGCACAGGACCTTGATGTACTTGACTACCACGTTCGAATGTCAACTAACGTTCGAACATCCACTTGAGTTGATTGAAGGCCAGACTGATGCGACATGACATGTTGCAGCAAACAAAGGAGGACTCTGAAGCTCTGAATCACTTGAGTACAACGTTCAAATGCCATTAAATGTTCAATCGTCTCTTGGAATCAACTGAAGGATAGACTTCTGCATAGAATGTTAAAGTGAACTTTGACAGAAGACCACTTGAGTGGAAAAGGTTCAGGGTCCATCTAGCATTCGAACACTTACAAGGCAAAACCAAAAGAAATGTTTGAACGTCCCTAAAGAAAAATAGAAGAAAATGTTTGAACGTCAATTCACGTTCGAACGTCCTCCATAGATTGCCTGTAGAGTAGTTGGTCCCCATGGGCGGCAAACACTATTCACTCATCCCCTCTTATCTCCTACCCCCCTCCCTTTTCTTGCCTATAAATACTCCTATGTTGGGAGCTTAAAGGGCATCCTTTTCTATGAAAAATAGGGAGCTTTTCTTCTTAGCAATTTTTCTTCTCTTGTAAATTAGAAAGTTAGTTTGTATACATTACTTGTTTCATTTTAGTATCAACCATGGTGGAGGCTTAGACTCCCCTTGTAATTGAAGTCTTTCATTTATTTATGTTAAGTCTTTACATTTATGTTGTCACAACCATGATAGAGGCTCACACTCCCCTTGTAGTTGTACTCACTTTTATTTACAAGTATCAAGAGAGATAGCTCAACTTTTGGTTGTGGTGGAAACCCTCCAAAAGTAACTAGCTTTCTTCTACTTTTATTGTTCATGTATTTCACTTCCATTGCTTGAGCATCCTTCTTTCTTAGAAGAGTGAAACTCTTCCACTTTTCTAGAGCTTTACCAAAGCCGTGAAGGGTGAAAAGTGATTCACTTATTCTTTATTGAAGATAAGCTCTTTGTTTAGTTTGTTTCACTTAGTAGCTCCTCTACTTGGAGGGATGAGTATAACTCACTTTTTTTGCTTTTCCAAGGCCATGAAGAGTGAGTAGTTCCTCATTCACTCTTTAGTAAGAGGTGATGAATATGTAAAGATTATCCAGAAGTTATGTTTGTGCCACTCCTATATGCTTTAATGCTTTATATTCCACTTGCTCATTGGATGATTGAATGCATCTAGCAAAATTGAGGTACTTTGTGTAACCAAGGGCTCCCTCTATGATACGGATGACTCCTGTATAGAAAGACCCATTGGTTCAAGGGAAGCACCCTGATTAGCTCTTCATGACAACTTTTCAATCTCCACAATTATTATGCTTATTCAAAGGATGGACCATTAATGCTATGGTTGAATGCCTTGTAGAAACACTTGCTTGTTTGTAGACGGGTTAAGTCTCGACATAGACAATTCTTGTAAACTTCTAGAAAGACATCAAAATCATGTGCTTAATTCTCACAGTCCATCTTTATCTTCCGATTAACTTGCTGTTGACACGGGAGTTAATTGAGTTATAAAGCACAAACATAAAAAATCGGATAGTCAATTACATATCCTAATCCTCGAACTAAAGGGTGACTGTTACATTTTGAGATTCTTATATTTTGTTTAGAAAAATCTTGAAAAGAATCTTCTATTCTATTCAAGAAACCCCACTACTCCAAACTCTCAAAATTTTCAGTTACTTGGTCTCTATTATTACTTACTTCAAAACACCAATCATAGTTCCTTGTGGATTCGAATCTGGACTTAACAGGATTATTACTACAACTTGACCACTTGCACTTGGGTGTACACATTTCAGATCAAATCACTGTCCTACATCTGAGAGCTATCACATATGGTGTAAAAAAATTGAGTTCCTTCTGGGAACTCTTTCCCATAAACTCTCCTTGAGGCATCATTTCAAAAAATTGACTTAGTCTAGTGGGCAAGGAGTCATAGAAAAATCCTACCAAAGTCCAATTATCAAAAGCATGGTGTGGGCAGGATTGAAGAAGATCCTTGAATCTCTCCCAACTTTGGTAAAAGGTCTCTCCTTCTTTAATAAAAAAATTCATGATTTGTCTTTTGTGTGCATTGGTGTGGTGTAAAGGAAAAAAATTTCTAAAAATTTCATTCTGTAATGCTTGCCATTTAGGTATTGAAAGGGCTTTTAAAGAATTTAGCCATTGTTTACCTTTGTCCTTTAAAGAAAAATGAAAAAGTTTAAACTTGGCCAGCTCAAGATTTTCTTGAAATATTCCACATACTTCCTCAAAATCTTTTATGTGCAGATATGAATTTTCTAATTCAAGCCCATGAAATTGAGGGAATAATTGAACTATCCCCGTCTTTACAATAAAGAGGTGCGCATTTTCAGGAAAGATAAAATAAGAGGGGATATTGTTGATTAACCCTAATTAATATATAAATTAACACAATAATAAAGTCAAATTGGTGTGATAAAATAACTAAAAAACTAGCAATTAAAGTCAATTAGGGTTTGTGCGGTAATTAGGGTTTTATGTGTGTTATGTTTACAATTTACAGGTTTAATGCAAAATTACTATAGAATACAAGGAGCAAAGTAGAGAAGGTTGAAAATACTAAGGCTCAAGTGTAATTAAATAAAATGAAGAGTCAACACAATGCAACTTGCATTTCCAACAAAGCTCCACCGTCCGGACGGTGGTGATGGCGTCCGGACGGTCACCTTGATGCCTATCTTCATGTTGTCCACCTCCTGCTTCTACAAACGGCTATAAATAGCCATCCCTCTCTTCAGACTTCAGCAGGCCGGAGCCAAGAGAGAAAAGAAAAGAGAAAGAGAAAAAGAGAAGTTGGAAAAACGATCCGGTCTGTGATGCACTTCAGTCTAAATTTTGTACTTTTACATTTTAGTTGTATCTTTCTTTTTGGATGGTTGAATTGCTGTCACCTTTTTGTCTTAACTGATAATAAATGTGATTGTGTTTCAGTTGTTCCTTGTGAAAGACATTTTAGATTATATCTTTTAATTTTAGTTATAATGAAAGCTGTCTGCACTCCTTGCTTGTCTGTAGCAATGGGGCATGAGTAGTTTCGTATATCCTCCAATGAGAGGTAAACACATGTATAATACTAGTTAAATTCTGGAAATGCTAATGCTTTATATATTTATATATCTATGTATTATATGCTTCATACATGATACAGTGATGTATATACTTTCGGTGCTGTGCCTGGAAGTATGTCATTTGTGCATCATCAACCTACCAGTAAAACAACCACGACATTCCTATCGATATGGCTAGTCCTCCACTAGAACGCTGAGGATGTTAACCGATGCATGATACAAAACCTAAATGATCCTTCTGGGTTATTAGGGTTTAACTTATATATATAACTATCAGATGAATGACCTAAGTGATCCTCATGAATGGCTTGTCCTTCTGGATTATTTAGATTTTTAATTGGTATAAAGGATAATATTACCAGTCTAACAACCACGGCATTCCTATCGGTATAGCTAGTCCTCCATCGGAACACTGAGGATGTTTACCTAGTATATATGTATCACAAGATATAGTCGAATGAATAATTCAAGTATTCCTCATGAATGACTTGTCCTTCTGGTTTGCTTGGATTGGTCAGTTGACATATCTATAACTAGCTAACCTAAGAAGTTGTTGTGTTATGACTGCTACCACCGGTTGACCTAAGAAGTGGCTGTGTTATAGTTTATTATATATGCACCTACTATTATGAAGACAAATGAATAATTCAAGTATTCCTCATGAATGACTTGTCCTTCTGGTTTGCTTGGGTTAATCAATTGTCATGGATACCATCGCCTAACCTAAGAAGTTGTTGTGTGATGGTTTATATACATCAGACCTACCAATTGACTTGCCAATAAAATGGAAGTTGATTGTTGTAAGGTAGCATTTCTAGCATTTAACCAATATAACACATATGAGATCCTTGAACTGAAGGATATTTTTTATTATTGTTTTACTCTATCTGCACATAACTGTTTACATAGACTCATTATCAAGCTAAACTCACATCACAAGCTATCACATGCTGGTTTATTCAAATTAGCTACTTTACTATTTTATTTTGTTTCCAAATTGTTAAAAATCTTCATGGGATCGATACTTGAACTTAAAATCGAAAAAACTACAATTCGACCACTTATACTTGGGTGTATAATATTAATCTGATCACTAAAAAAGTGTGAATCAACTATTCTTGGTGGGATGCAAATAATCCCTCTGGGTTTGAATGTTAGGAACTTCCTCCTCTCTCACATGATCTTCTCCTTGTCTTATAGGAACTCCCCCTTCTTTCCTATTATTTTCCATGCTATTCTTAAAAGAGCCCGCTATTGATTTGGGTGAAGATGGTTCAGACTGGTTTACAGATGCTACAGATTCTTCTGGAAAATTTTGAAAGTGAGGATCATCCTCCGACATAAAATAAAATTATACAAAATAAAAAAAAAATTAAATATATACAAAAATGAAGGTCTTTTCACGTTATCTTAAAAACACGTTTCATGGTTCCCTGGCAATGGCGTCAAAAACTTGACTTGAACTGAAATGTGTACACCAAAGTGTAGGCAGTCAACCTATAGTAATAATTCGGTTAAATCCATAATCGAATTCACAGGGTTATACAAAGTATCTTAGCTTTCCTCCCACGGTTATACAAAGTACCTTAACTTTGCTAGATGCATTCAATCATTCAAAAAGTAAATGAAATATAAAGAATTAAGCATAAACAAAATGACATCTGGATAAGCTATACAAGTCCATGACCTCTTGCAAAAGAAAGAATGAGAAACTACTCACTCTTCATGACTTTGGTAAAGCTAGAAAAGTGAGTGATGCTCATCCATCTAAGTAGAGGATTTATAAAGTGAAACACACTAAAAAAAGAGCCAATCTTTGACGAATAATGATAAATCACATTCCACCTTCATGACTTTGGTAAAGCTCTAGAAAAGTGGAAGAGTTTCAGTCCTCTAAGGGAAGAAGGAAGCTCAAACTTAAGTGATATAGCATTAGTCATCCTAGCTTAAGAGCTTAGGCATATCATTTATAAAAGGATGTGAATTCTTATTTTGGCTTGTATCATTTTGTTTGGTTTGGATCATGCCACCCAAGCCTTGCCACAATATCAATGTCTACTTCTTGGAGTTTCCACTTTTTATTCTTTAAGAGATTGGCCTTCTCAAGTTCTTTCATTTGCTTGACCTCTTTGCTCTAACTAGATTATCTCAGTCTGTGGTTCTTAATTGCACTTGTACTTTCTATCAATTATCACATTTCGAGGGTCAACATGATATCAAAAATTTAAATCGATAATTTTCTAGTACTTGATTTAAGATGTGTATAGTTTTAAGGAAAGAAATAACTTTATTTATAAAACCTTGAAAATTTTGAATTTTTATGAAAAAGGGCAAAATGATAATTAGTAGCTACAGTTATGGGTTGAAAACCCAAATTTTTCTACAACTTGTATGATGAAACAAACCTCACTGTTATATTTGACTCACGAAATCTAGTTACCTAGTTAATTTTTGTTGCATTCCAAGACAGTCAAATTTTTTATGTTTTACGAGACAATCGGGTGTCACTTGACCAAAATAAATGCAATTGGGAATTACTTGTGAAAATTGAAAAATAATTTAAATTAATTTCAAAGAAAAATATATTGAACTTGGATCAGGACGAGATTTAATTAATTTGAGACGAAATTGAATCCGAAAAAGGTGGACGTGTGGCACAACGAGGGCCAAGTATCTAAGGGGTATAAATAGGGGAGAAAAATTAGATTTTCTCCCCATTACCCATCAGATTTTCAAAAAAAGAGAGAGAGGGAAGAAGAGAGAGAAAGCAAGGGTTTCTTCAAGTTTCTCTCTATGATCTAGGGACCAATTGTTCATCGAATAAAATCGGGTCAAGAACTACAGTTGATCTATGTAACGAGGGCTACATCTATGTACCAAAAGACACGAATTTTGATGAAGTCTGAAAGATGAGATTTTTAGAAATCAAGGATCAAGGTTTGATTTGGGTTCTTGAGAGCTTCCTACTACGTGTATTATGCTTCAAGAGGTAGGGTTCCTTTCCTCATTAAGTTTATTTGTAACCTAGCACTGAAATATGAAATAAGTAGGGTGATAGAGATGTAATCTCATGTATTGCATATACCTATCGTAGTTAAAATGTGGAAAATGGGTATAAAAATGGTTAACATCAATTCTAGCATGAATTGAGTTGTTGAAATTACTTGTTTGTGATTTCTTGAGATATGTGGTGAAAGATGCATGCTACGTGTTTATAACTATGCCTTGAAGGTGTTTGATGAAATGCCAATGTTGATTAAGTGTGTTAATTGCATTGACAATGTTATAACATGCTTTGGTAAGGTTGTTGATGATGGTTATATGCTTATGATGTAAATGACTATGGAAAATGTTGATGGACATTTAAGTTGTTCAAAATGTGCTCATGACATATTGAACATGACTTGAGATTTGCAATTGTACATCACGTTTGCATATGAACGGGAAACATTGCATTCGTGGACATGGAACACGAGTGTGGGTGTGTGCAACGTTCGGATCAAACACTACTCTTGGTGGATGATGCATGGGCTCGGGAATTTGGACCAAGATTCGACTAATAAGCATGAGTTTGCATTGAAAATAGGGTCAGGGTTAGCAAGAAGGGCTAAACTATCCCTCGGGTGCAAGAGTCCATAAAGTTTGTCGGCATATGTAGAGTCATTGGTGGAAGTCCATGAATGTTGTGTCATTTGGGTGCTCGTTGGTATAAGTCTATAAATAACCACCCCAATAAATACCTAGGAATTTTAATGGTCATTGGATATGTAACAATAATGGCAGGGGATTGGAATGCTTGAATTCATACGCATGTGTTATGGGAGCCGGTAAAGGCTCAGTTGAGTTGCATGTGAGTCTCATCTCATAACATTGCATGACATAGAGAAATTTATTATGAATTGCATATTCTTAATGGATTGTTTGTTGATTGTTGAATTGCACGTGAGCATTTCATATGCATCTAGGTTGGGGAGTAGCCTCTTTTGGAGGTACCCTATTGAGTATGACTCACCCTTTATGGGGACAACATTTCAGGTGTGGGAGAAGCGTCGGTGGATGGCTCACACTTGGTCTCTCATTGATGAAGAAAAGTTGAGATGTGACTTTAATTACGTTTTTTTAAAACAAACATGTAATTTAGTTTTTGGTCATATAGTATTGTAAAGAATTGTAAAACAAACTCGTATGGACTATGTTTTTATAAAATTGTCTGTTATATGAAATTAGAAGTGTTGGAATTGAAAAAGGTTTGAACTGGGGGCAAACTGTGCACTTCCACCGGTATAACATTGATTATATATTGGTAGAACAATTCCAGTAGGCACTTCTACCAGTAGAACATCGAGTATCTACTGGTAGAAGAATTCCAGTGGGCACTTCTATCTATAGAATGCTCATTACCTACTAGTAGAAATATTCTAGTGAGTTTTTCTACTAGTAGAACGTTGCTTTTCTCCTTGTATGCCTCCTGTAATTTTCAGAAACTTAAAATGATCTTGTCAAGCCTTTGTGCCTTGAGTCCTTTTGGTTCAATGATGTAAATGGAGTAAAATCAAGCATAAATTGATGTATATTGGACCTTTGAACAATCATGTGAAATATATATACACAGGTTAAGTGTTTGGGAGTACCAGGTACAAGGGAGACTTTACCCAAACGTTGTGTTATTCATGATTCTCTTGAAGGGGATGTTACTGTTGTGGTGCCGGGTTATACGTCATTTATGGGTATTTCTACAGGTTGATGGAGGATCAACGGGTTGACAAAGGACCCCGATTTTAGTGACATCACATTATTAATTTTTGGAAATTAATTAAGAAAATATAAATAACAGAATTGTCCTTGAGGTGACCTCGATTTTAGTGACATCACATTATTAATTTTTGGAAATTAATTAAGAAAATATAAAATAACATAATTGTCCTTGAAGTAACCTTGTTGGCGACTTATGAAGGAAAAGTTCTGCATGGCTTCTATGAGGGGCTTGATGAGTGCATAATATTCTATATTTAGAGGCCTCATTACATTCATTTTAGCTTAGTTTTGAAATAATTTATTTGAATTTAGTTTAATTTAGAGATTAATGGAGAAATGTGTGATTGCTGGTAATCAAGGAGTAAATATAAGGATTTATCACTATGCAATGTTTTATGGACAAAAGGTGAAGAAAGGAATACAAGAGATAAGGGCTCTACACTGAGTGTAGAAGGGCAAAAACCAAAAAAATTAAGGAGGAATTGTGAAGCTAACTACCGGTACCTGTGAAGCTAACTATTGATATCTGTGAAGCTAATTACTGGTACCTGAGCCCATTGGAAGCAAAGTATCGGTGCCTGAGCCTATTTGAAATTGACAAATGAAGGAGGTACCGCTACCTGAGCCCATTAGGAGCTGTGTACCAGTACCTTCATCAGTTGGCATCGGTACTTAAGTCCAGGCTTCCTTGTATTTTGCCCTGAATTCTCATCAGCCATGAGTGTACTCCTAGGGAATTCTAAGACAGGTTATGGCATTATTAACACTCTACCATGACCCCCAACCACTATATTCAGCGTTCAAGTAGGAGTGAATGGAGAGAGAGAGACAACAAAAGGATATGGGGAGTGGTTGGAAAGGACAAGGAGGCCATACTTTTGTTGATTTGGGAAGAAAACTTGGACAATCTCTCTCCAAGGAAGGGCTCTCAACATTTGTAAGAAGGGGGAGAGCATTATGCATGAAATTATTCAAGGAACACACATTACATTCTAGCTTTTAGGTATAGAAGCTCCAAGGAAGAAGAAACCGTTGTTTTAGAGATAGAAATTTGGGTTTTTGTAATTTCTTGCTCATTTTCATTCTATTAAGTTTCTAAGCTTTTAATCTTCATTTCTAAACTTGGTACAATGCCCAATTTCAATTATGAATGCATTTTGTTAGACTTTCACCTCGACATTGGGTTTGGGGAAACTCTATTTTCAAGTATTTGAACATTTGTACTTTAACTTTTATATTTTGTTATGTTTGATCAATTCTTTAAGTTTGTTTACATCTTTCTTTGGCTAGTTTAAGATAGTGTTTGTTTCCTTTGCATTGTTTTTCATTTTCATTAGCATTTTTGTTTCATCTATGGCCGACTAAACCATTTGTTGGCAAAATCCATGGAAGGATTTCCATCCAGGTATTGGAAAATTAATCCTCACACACATTGCCATATAGTGTAGTGTGTTGACTATGACTCGGCAGATTGCAACGTATAGGCATGTACATATATGGTGCACCATAGAATTGTTATGAGACATGCTTATCGTCCCTTCAAACCTAAATGAGTCAATCTTCCTTCAAATCAATTTAACATCAATACACACATTTGGTAATTCTTGATTTATAACTCCTATCTACCAATTGAACAAAAACACTTTTGAGTTCAATTGATTTATATGTAGGATTGATTAACCATACCTGGTGGAATGAATTTCGAGGATTAGCCAACCCTTTTTTATTTATAGAGTTTCAAACCCCAACTCTCATGATTGATCAACACTTTTGAATAACCAATTTTTACTTTAATTTTCAAAATCACTTTCTAAACACTTAGTCTTGACCTTCCCTGAGGAGACGACCTCAGAACTTTTTTCGAGTTAATACACGACATATAAGCCTTCTTGCAATTGGGAAGCAACTTATGCACTATCATAGTTTTGAGGGTACAATACTTTTGACACAAATTTCTTCCAACACACTCTGCAAACAATAAAAGTAGAATTAAACCAAGCATTTTTGGTGCCATTTCTTGGGATGGCACAAGTGCTAGGCAATTGAAGGTGATTCGAACCAATGGAGGTAAGTCTCACAATTTTCATCACAGGCTCAGGTACGTTGTTCCATTGTATATAGTTTTTGATTGCATTTCCATTGTATATAATTGTATACAGTTTTCGATTGTATTTAGTCAGTTTTAATTATGCATAGTTAGTACTCCTGTTTGTGGGGACGTGATAACACAATTAGGCTAGTTAGATGCAACCAAGGATAAAACATGAACATAGATGAAGATCCCCCTGAATATGCTGGGGATAATTTTGCAGATGTTGGTGCTAAAATCCAAGGAAGGGAGGAGTGCAAAAACCTAGAGTACAAAACCCCTGAGTGCAAATCCCCTTCCAAGAAAAGAATGAAATAATCTCTCAATTGATCCCCTAGTGAGGCCAATGAGAAATTATCTCCAACCCACATGAAGCACCACCCCCATCATGCATACTCTTACCTATGCAAGAACATGGTTTTCTTGCTAAACCTGGCATGTTACAATTACTCCCATAATTTCATGGCATTGAACAAGAACATCTCTAATCTTGCAATAGAGGACGTGGCACACATGAAGTTATTCCCCTTCTCTTTCAAAGATAAAACAAAAACTTGGTTGAATTCCTTGAAATCACACTCAATAAGTTCTTGGGCCCAAATGTTGGCTGAATTTCTAAACAAATTTTTTTTCGGTGCCCAAGACCTCTGCTTTGAAGAAACAAGTTTAAAAGTTTTCTGAGAAATCAATAACAGTTTTATCATTGTTGGGAGAGATATAAGGATTTATTGCAATCCATTCCACATCATGAATTAAGGGAATGTATCATGAGCAAGTGCTTGCATTCAATTAAACTAGGCAATCATATTCTCCACATTCTAACATTTACAATCTAGGATGGAGCTCCGGGTTGAACTTTAGTTAGAAGAATGACAATCTTACTCCTCATGGATCCACTTCACTACCACCTCGTATCCCACCAAAATAAAACCAACAATTTTATGGTCATGGTCTGTTTTCTATCTCCCAATATCAAAGCTCTAGTCCATAATGGTTTTCTCAAAACCCACCTTAACAAGGATTCAGTCAATAAGGACAACCCATTCCACTAACATATCAACCTCCTTGTAGGACAAATTTGGAAGAAATTATGTTACAATTCATCCAAAGTCAAACTTTGACTAATAACCAAAACACCGCAGCCTTTACTGACATTANTTTTTTATTTATAGAGTTTCAAACCCCAACTCTCATGATTGATCAACACTTTTGAATAACCAATTTTTACTTTAATTTTCAAAATCACTTTCTAAACACTTAGTCTTGACCTTCCCTGAGGAGACGACCTCAGAACTTTTTTCGAGTTAATACACGACATATAAGCCTTCTTGCAATTGGGAAGCAACTTATGCACTATCATAGTTTTGAGGGTACAATACTTTTGACACAAATTTCTTCCAACACACTCTGCAAACAATAAAAGTAGAATTAAACCAAGCATTTTTGGTGCCATTTCTTGGGATGGCACAAGTGCTAGGCAATTGAAGGTGATTCGAACCAATGGAGGTAAGTCTCACAATTTTCATCACAGGCTCAGGTACGTTGTTCCATTGTATATAGTTTTTGATTGCATTTCCATTGTATATAATTGTATACAGTTTTCGATTGTATTTAGTCAGTTTTAATTATGCATAGTTAGTACTCCTGTTTGTGGGGACGTGATAACACAATTAGGCTAGTTAGATGCAACCAAGGATAAAACATGAACATAGATGAAGATCCCCCTGAATATGCTGGGGATAATTTTGCAGATGTTGGTGCTAAAATCCAAGGAAGGGAGGAGTGCAAAAACCTAGAGTACAAAACCCCTGAGTGCAAATCCCCTTCCAAGAAAAGAATGAAATAATCTCTCAATTGATCCCCTAGTGAGGCCAATGAGAAATTATCTCCAACCCACATGAAGCACCACCCCCATCATGCATACTCTTACCTATGCAAGAACATGGTTTTCTTGCTAAACCTGGCATGTTACAATTACTCCCATAATTTCATGGCATTGAACAAGAACATCTCTAATCTTGCAATAGAGGACGTGGCACACATGAAGTTATTCCCCTTCTCTTTCAAAGATAAAACAAAAACTTGGTTGAATTCCTTGAAATCACACTCAATAAGTTCTTGGGCCCAAATGTTGGCTGAATTTCTAAACAAATTTTTTTTCGGTGCCCAAGACCTCTGCTTTGAAGAAACAAGTTTAAAAGTTTTCTGAGAAATCAATAACAGTTTTATCATTGTTGGGAGAGATATAAGGATTTATTGCAATCCATTCCACATCATGAATTAAGGGAATGTATCATGAGCAAGTGCTTGCATTCAATTAAACTAGGCAATCATATTCTCCACATTCTAACATTTACAATCTAGGATGGAGCTCCGGGTTGAACTTTAGTTAGAAGAATGACAATCTTACTCCTCATGGATCCACTTCACTACCACCTCGTATCCCACCAAAATAAAACCAACAATTTTATGGTCATGGTCTGTTTTCTATCTCCCAATATCAAAGCTCTAGTCCATAATGGTTTTCTCAAAACCCACCTTAACAAGGATTCAGTCAATAAGGACAACCCATTCCACTAACATATCAACCTCCTTGTAGGACAAATTTGGAAGAAATTATGTTACAATTCATCCAAAGTCAAACTTTGACTAATAACCAAAACACCGCAGCCTTTACTGACATTAGGATATAGATTACCAAGTTGACCAATGCCATGCGGTCATTTCAAAAAAAAAAAAATGAAAATTTTATACACAACCCCAAGAAAACCCCAAGTGTTAACATGTGATCGAGTCATCCGATGCCACTATAGGAAATTTTGAGCAACTTATGGCTATCACCACTCTTTGGAGTGGAAAGAAAATTGATAAAACCATTCTAGCTAAGGTATCACCAAATGTCCCTTTGAAAAATGAAAAAGAGACCAAGGGTGACTTCGGAGAGAGTGAAAAACTGGTGTAGCCCAAGGTTGTTGATTTGATTGTGAATGTTTGTCTTATACCTGCCCCCTATCCTCAACGATTGAGGGCACCTACTAATATTGCTCATTATTCGGATATTTTTGAGATGTTTAAGCAAGTTAAAATCAATATTCCACTCCTCAATCCTATCAAGCAAATCCCCTCTTGTGCAAAGATATTGAAGAACTTATGCACTGTTAAGAGTAAGTTGAATGTGCACAAGAAAGCATTCCTTATCGAGCAAGTGAGCTTCATTCTAAGGACAAGCACTCCACGCAAGTTCAAGGATCTCGAATGCTATACCATTTCCATCACAACTGGGAATTATAGTGTGGAACAAGCATTGCTAGACTTGGGTGTGAGTGTCAACCTCCTACCATTCTTGATGTAACAACAACTACAGCTAGAGGAGTTGAAACCAAAATCCATCACTCTTTAGTTAGCAGATCATAGTGTGAGAAGACCAAGGGGAGCAGTAGAGGATGTGTTGGTCCTAGTGGACAAATTTTACTTTCCTATTTTTTTTTTATTGTGCTTGACACTCACCATGTTGCTAAACCCACTGCACAGATTCATGTCATTTTAGGTAAACATTTTCTTGCAACCTTTAATGCTATGATTAATTATAGGAATGGTCTAATGAATCTAGCATTTAAAAGTATGACAATGGACCTCAATGTGTTCAACATGTGCAAGAAACTAGGGAATGATGAGGAAATTCATGTGGTCATCAGGATTGAAAAACTAGTGGAGCATCACATGAACCTATTGTCTAACACAAGTTTTGGGGATGATGAATTTGATGAAGAGTTGGAACTAAAAACTGTTCAAGGGGTGGGAAGTTGGTCCCCGACATTCAAGAAGTTGCATCCATAAGAGAAGAATATCTTTCCACCTACTGTACAACCACCAATTTTAGAGTTAAAGCCATTACCATCTACACTCAAATATGCATTCTTGGGGTAGGACAAGACATTTGCAGTGGCGATAAGCTCTTCATTAGAGTCGGAACAAGAAGAAGAATTGTTGAGTGTTTGAGGAAGCACAAAGGAGCTATCGATTGAACTATTACCGACATCAAGGGAATTAGCCCTCTCATTTTCACTCACAAAATATACCTTGAAGTGGATGTCAAACCATCCTAACAACCACAAAGGAGACTCAAGGCAATCATGAAAGATGTGGTTAGAGATGAAGTGCTCAAGCAACTTGATGTGGGAATTATCTTTGCAATTGTCGATGGTAAGTGGGTCAGTCCCACACAAGTAGCACCCAAAAATTCAGGAGTAATGGTAGTTGCCAATGATGAGAATGAACTGATCCCAGCTCGGTAGTCACTAGTTGGAGAGTTTGCATAGACTATTGGAAGCTCAACTCATGCATGCGCAAGGATCACTTTTTTGCCACCCTTCCTTGATTAAGTGTTGGATAGGGTAGGAGGATATCTATTTTATTACTTCCTAGATAGTTGCTCTAGTTATAACCAAATTGGGATCGCCTTGTAGGACCAAGAAAAGACTACATTTGCAAAACCTAGAAACATTTAAAATTTTATGAAAAAGGGCAAAATAGTAAGTAGTTGTAATGGTATGGGTTAAAAACCTAATTTTCTTTTCTAGAACTTGAATGATGAAAGGAACCTCCCTGTTAGATTCATCTTGTGAAATCTAGTTACCTAGTCAATTTTTGTTAAATTTTGAGACAGTTAGATATTTCACATTTTACGATGTGATTGGGCATCACACGACTAAAGTAAACCCAACCGAGCTTTAATTGCAAAACACGATAAATAATTTAAACTAAGTTCAAATAAAATATATTGAATATAATATGGGACGAGATTTAGTTTATTCGGGATCAAATTGTACCAAAAAAAGAGGCACATGTGGCACGTTGCAGGCCAAGTAAATGGAAAGTATAAAAGGGGAAGAAAATTAGTTCTTCCCCATTTGTCACCCAAACATAGATAGAAAGAGAAGAAAACAAAGTTCTCCAAGCTTCTCCTTGCAATCTAGGGTGATCCGTTTTCGGATTCCTTCAGGCCAAGAACAAAAAGTGTTCTATGCAATTAGAGCTACAAGTACATGCCAAAGATTACGGTTTTTACCAATGTCTCAAAAGCGGGATTCTTGGGATCAAAGCCTTAAGGCTTGAGTTGGGTTTCTTGGAGTTTCTACTACGTGTAACACTTCAAAAGGTAGGGTTCATTTCCTAACTAGGTTTATTTTAAACCTAGGATTGTATATGAAATGGGTAGCATGATTAGAGATGAAATATCTTGTTTAATATACTCCTAGTGTAACTAGAGTATGAAAATTGGGTATAGAAACATCTAGAACCAATTTTGCATGATTTGGTTTTGTTGAAATTGCTTGTTTGTAATATCTTGAGAAATGTGATGAATGAGGTATGCTATGTGTTTACATGGTATTGGATAAAATGCCTATGTTGATTAAGTGTGATAATTGCTTCGAAGCTATTATAACATACTTTTATGATGACGTGGTGTCACGTTATATGACATACACAGGTACTTCCATGAGTTGATGAGTGATCAGCGATTGAGCAAGGACCCTCGAATTTTGGGCTGTCACAGCGTTCATTTGCCCCTTGGGAATATATGCTTACCGTCGAATGCTATTTGGGTTATGAAATTCCCTAGGGACGTGCCAAAAGTGTATGATGGGGATCTTTAGTGGTATGGTGTAGAAGATAGTGAAAGTATTCATGGATGACTTCTCGGTATTTGGAGACTCCTTCGAGGTATGCTTGGGAAATTTGGAGAAAGTAGTGGAGAGGTATGAGGAGAAGAACTTGGTGCATAACTGAGAGAATTGCTACTTTATGGTGACTCAAGGGATTGTGTTGGGTAACATCATGTCTGCAAAAAGGATAAAGGTGGACAAATCCGAGGTTGAAGAAATTTCTAGTTTGCTTACTCCCAAAATCATCAAAGACATCAAGTCGCTTCTTGGCCATGCAAGATTTTTATTATCATTTCTTTAAAAATTTTACTACATTGGCAAGACCCCTGACTAATTTATTGGCAAAGGATGCCCCGTTTATGTGGTCGAACTCAAAAGTATGTTAATTTCACCTCCAATCATGCAACCACTCAATTAGGAACTCTCATTTGAACTTATGTGCGACGTGGTCAACGTAGTGCTTAGTCAAAGACAAGACAAGAAACATCATGTCATATACTATGTTAGCAAAACCTTAAATGAAGCTCAAATGAACTACACTACCATTGAAAAGGAGTTGCTAGCTATAGCGTTTGCCCTAGATAAATTCAGGTTGTACATCATTGATTTGCCTATAGTACTCTATACTGATCACTCTGCTTTGAAGTATTTGTTGTCTAAGCAGGATTCCAAACTAGGACTCATTAAGTGGATCCTCCCCCTTCAAGGATTCCCACTGGGTGTGCCACAATCCCCAACTTGAATTTTGTTAGTCCCAAGCAAACTTTATTTCAAATCACAACAAATGCAACTATCACAATGCAATTAAAGGAATGAGCTTGGGCATTAAGAAAATGAAACAACTGTGGTATTTTTCATTGATCATTCAGAAAAGTTCAATGCAATGGGTTAAAGTTTCAAAAACATAATGGCCAAACATCCTAAAGACACTTCTACTAGGCCGATAAACTAACCCTAACTATGTAAAATCTAAAACCAAAAGAAAACAACAAAAATAACACGACAACACAACTACTTATTGTCCTCGTTTCCATCATCCTTATCATCATCGCTCCCATCACCGCTCTCCACCTCGTCATCGCAATCATCATCATCGGAGCCTCCCACCTTGACAACTGTAGAAGTTATATGAGTGGAGGTAGAAGGTCCGGTAGCTGAAGGTGGTGGAGGTCCACTGGGAATGGGCTCACTCAAGAAAATAGGCTAGGGAATGGGCTCATCGACAGAATGTACATCGTAGCCTCGAAGGAGTCCATACGATGTAACATGGTACGAGCTGGGGTATAGGTGGAAGGTGCAGAGGATGACGACCTAGCTAAAGATGGTGGCCCTACTAAAGATGGCTCTAGCCCCGAGGCACTAGCTCTCTCACCCCCAGTCCTAGCTACCCTCTTACTACTACTTGACTTCCCAATGGCACCAGTCTATGGGGGTAGCAGCGTATCATGGAGATAGGCCTTGGTATTCTTGTGGGAACACATTCGAGTGACAAAATTGCCAAAGGGGAGGTTTTCCTTTGGCTTTGCAGCCTAAGCGAACTCCTTCATGTCCTCCCATATCAAAAGGGCTACATCTATGACCTTCCCTATCATAAAAGCGTGGAGTAGGGCGAGCTTCTATACATTTGGGATCTTCTCCAAACCCTTGGGCATCAAAGTGTAGTGGAGGACTTTGTTCATTACCCCATAGGAGGGCTTGAGGCCCCCGACTAGAGTTGTCTCCTTGAATTTAGTTGGGTCCTTGTAGGTGAGGTGGACATACTCAGATGGGGTCTTAATCCCTCTAGCATTGTGTGGGTATACCGAGGTGTTGGGGGTGGCCTCTAATGCTTCATCAATTTGGCAATCACATCTGGGATCACGTCGAACATCTTCCCCAGCACATTCGTCCTCAGCACACTATCGTCTTGGCCCAACACCGTCAATTTTCTATAGAATGCTCAACACAATGCCAAGTTGTAGCTGCTCACTGGCTCAAACTGAATTCCTAGTCCATATCCCTCAATAACTCTCACCACTTCATTGGTTGGCCCATGGGTGATCTTGTCCACAAACCTCTTGCACGTGACATTTTTCTCACCGATCCATTGTCTATGAGCGTTGTGTCTCACTTTCATCCTTCTCTCTTCCCGGTCTCCATTACTCGGGCCCTCTATGCTCTTCTTGTGGGAGCTAGTGCCTGCGGGTTGAGGGGACTTCAGTCCTATTCTCTTGGTGCGGGCCATGGTGATCAATAGTGCCCCATACCAAGGAATGTCAAAATCCACAACATAAGCCACTCCACAAGCTCAAATGCATCAAGAGAAGTCTTTCCTATATGGGCCATGGCAATAGATTTCTAGTATTTGGAGAAAATCAACGAGATCTTAAGAATTGGGGGAAAATTTGGAGACCTAGGGTTTTTGTGAGAACACCACAATTTTTGGCAAAAATCCACTCAAAATCAACCCTAAAAAAGAAAAACGTAAGATTTTATGGTTTGGGTGAGGTGTTTTGAAGTTTGGAAGAAGTTAGAGGGAGAGGAGAGAGTTTGGGAGCTTGAGATTTGAGAGAAATGTGAAGGGTTTTTAAATAATTCTGAACTTAAAACCTTTGTTTTTAGCATTCTGGGCAAGACTTTCCAGAAAGTTGATGTAAACCTTCCGGAAGGTTTTGCTCACTACTGGGGAAAAACTGTCCAGTAATTGCTTGGTTTTTTTTCGTCGTTCCTAATCTTCGAACATCACCCAGTCATGTGTATATGGTTTATATAGATAGGTGAGTGTCACTCTCACTCGGGTTCAATGCAACAAATGTGAAAAATGTGTGTGAATGAATAAAATGTGTGTGCAGAATTGCTCCCCAAGTGTAGAGAGAGTCTTGCAATGTCGTGTTTTACTTGGAATGGGTATTCCAAGGTCGTCTCCTAGGGTAGGAAGGTTGAGTTGTGTGAACATGATTTTGTAAAAAATGAAAAGGGTAAAATCTTGTAAGTTTTGTGTTTTGATGAGTGATGATTTGATAAAAAATGTAATGAAAACAAGGTTGGCAAATCCTAAGAGGTCATTCCAATGGGAATGCCAAATCAACTCAAAACATTCTTCCAATGGTGCCAAGGTGTTTGATTGATTTGTAGGAGGTGAGGGACTAAAATGGAGGTGAGGGCTCAAGCATACCCCATTAAAAGTCTACAGTGTATCAAGAGCTTACAACCATGTCCGCACTCAACCCAAACAAACCAAACCACCTTACACTACGAGGAAGAATGGGGGAGAGTTGATTTAGTATACCCAAGAGGAAGTCTCCCTTGAATTAGCCAACTAAAAATTTAGCTACTCATAATAAAAGGAAAGACATGCATAATTTAAAGAGACATGATGAAGAAATGAAACATGGAACTAGTATTAATGCAATAAAAGAGTTAAACTACAAGAGAAATAACATTCATACCAAAATAGAAAAGTTGCCTAGAAAACCCAGCTGTAAATATTGAAGTGCAAGAACATGGAATTAAACTTGATTACACTTGAAATAGAAGAGATTAAAGTACTAGAAATGAAGATTACAAGTGAAATACAACTTACTACAACGGCGGGCCCCCCAAGCAAGTGGAGGATAAGTTGCAGAATTTGGCATTTTTAGCAAAACCTACTGGTAAGTCGATGACAAAACCTACCGGTAGGTTTCTAGTAGGTTTTTGTCCAGTAGGCAAAGCCTGCCATTAGGTTTTGGTTTCCTTCTACTGGTAGGTCATAAATAAGATGCTAGCTCAAGACCAGTTTTCATACATTTATCATACCTTTTGATCCAACCATTGGATTGAGCTGAAATTTTGACAGAAGATAGAGGACATCCAGATCTACAACTTTCATGTTTTAAACTTTCTCATATTTTAAGTGTCTCATGGTCAATAATGGGGAAAACAGAGGTACAAATACCAAATGGCGTGGGTGCCTGCACAAAAATTCAAGTAGGCTTAGATATTGGTGCCTATGATACCAACTACCATTGCTTACTTGATTTCTTTCACTTTAAAGCCTCTCAATCCTCATGTAATGTGTCCATCTCTTCACCACTCATCCACACTTAGTTGTAGGGTTCCAAAAGCCATCATTTACGCTACGATTACCTACAACATCAAAATTTCAACATTATTCATAAACTTGACTAAATTTAAGTAATTAAATGCAAAGTTTGTGTTAAAATGCATGTAACGAGGCTGTTAAATATGCAATATTACACGCTCATTAGTAATGAAAACTGTCCGGATGGTTTTTAACTAAACCTTCCGGAAGGTTTTGCCTTTGCTGCAAAACCATTCCTATGCTCCAAATTTCACTTCCAAACCAAAATTTTCCAGTTCCCAAGCATTCTAACAACCTTTCGATGACATCTAATCTACCAAAACTTCAACCACACATGTGAACCACAATTGAGTGATTATTGCCCAAATTTATTTCTGAAATTGCAACATGATTTAAAATTTTGATGCTTTCAAAATACAAGACATGGATTTCTAAGTTTAACTACCAAAATGAATACCCAAAATGTAAAAGATAGATTCAAATGACACGGGCATTCCTATATCTTATGAACTATCGAAAGTTGAGCAATATTCCCCCATCCTACAAGCCTAGGGTTGCATGGCAACATTGTTTAACTACCCAAATCAAGCACATATGAGCAACACCATGGCTCTAAATGCTAGTCTAGAGTATGCATCTACAAATTTATTTTCAAACTCGTGTGTGTGTTAAATGGACATGTAATTTAAGCATTTACACAACGGAACTCACATTCACTTTGGCTATCCTAATTAAGCTTCGATGCAACCTCCCCAAGGGTGTCTCTCAACAATGAATCACGCTATGGTTATTTTGACATGCTATCCATAAGTACATGTGAGATATAATCTTGTGCACAAAAAAAAGTATGTTCACATATAATCCAAAAATGAAGCACATGCATAAGAATGAAACAACCTTGGCATAATCTCATGAAATGAAGGATAGAGGATAACAAAGAGGGTTGTTCTAGGTGAATGACCTTTATTTCAAAAAAATTTCCTTTTTTATGGGAGTTTTAGTCTAATACCATCACTTCACTCTTTGTTTCTTTTTATTTCTTTTCATTAACATTTTCGTTTTCGTTTTCTCATTCTTTTATTCTTTCACCCCTTTTTATCTCCTTTTTCTTGGATTTCTCATTCCTTTGCATTCAACATTTTTGAAATCCACATCATTCATCCCTTTTGTTGGGTTTCCACTTCACCATTCCTTCTCGTTCATGTTCAATCATAATATGCTCTCAGAACAACAAAGGTGTGGTAAATTTTTATCATTTTGCATTGACTTGGTCAATTTTGTGGCATGAATTTTCAACAAGGCTTAATCATGGCACTTGGGATAGAATTTCACAATAAAAAGGATAAAGCTTAAAGTAAATCAAAGATGACCTAAGATCATTTCTAGATAGGCATAGGGGAGCATTGTACATATCAAGACAAAGTCAATCAACTACCCAAATGCACCTAACCAAAACAGGCATAATGAGATTAACGAAAAAATTTGGAATTTGAATTGTTCATTGAATAAATGTAAGTTTCCTCAAACAAGGGTTGACACTAAAGCTCTCATGGGTTCTTACTCATCTCCACTATTCATGTCAAGCACTAAATGTGAATCCAATCCGTAAATTGCCAAAATTACAAGTTCATGGTGCACTTAGGTTGAGTTCGAAAGCAAACAGATATGTGCTACTCAAGCATAGGATGAACTTCTATAATATGCTCATGTATTCAAGGTTCAACACAAAGATCAACATATCAACAAACCCATAACACTCTAAATAGAGGAATATAGATCAACATTAAGATATTTTTCCCAAATTTTTTTTATAATTTTCCACATAATTTGCAACTATTGTAAATAAAAATCTGTAAGATATGTGACAGGTAAATTTCACCACAAAAATTGGTGTTATTAACAAAAAGTTTCACAAAAGGTTGGTGTATTCTACAAATGGTGTACCTCACCTCCCAACTTGATTCATGCATTGCCCTCAATGAACAAAAAATATATGATATGCACTGAAGGGCTATAAAAAGATGAGTAGGGTTAGAGAACACCTTGCACTTGAGCTTTAACAAAAACACCAATATCTGCAACTAAGAAAGACAACACTTTACAGAAAATTAAAGTAAGTGAAAATGACTGTACACTAAAGACCATATGAACAGTTAATCCTCCAATAAGTGTGGGTAGATTGGATCCATCATTATCTTCCTCCACCCCTTGACCATCAAAATCCTCGAAGAATGGCTTAAGTCTTTGGCCATTGACCTTGAATGTCTTGTCATCCTTGGGGTTGGTGATTTCCACTGCTCCATTGGGGTAGGCCACCTTGACAAGGCAGGGGCCATCCCAACATGATTGAAGTTTTTCTTGAAAGATAGAGAGACGATAATTGTACAAGAGTACTTTTTGTCCAGGCTCAAATGATTTCCTTCCAATGAATTTATCATGAAAGATCTTAATCCTCACTTTTGAAATTTTTGAGCTCTCATACGCATCTCTTCGAATCTCCTCTAATTCATTCATTTCTTAGCTTCCTATTCTCTCTGGCCATTCTCAAGTTGAAGTTCAAGCTCTTGATGGCCTAATAAGGTTTGTGCTCCATTTCAATTTAAAAATGGCAAGCCTTGCCATAGACAAGCCTATAGGATGACATGCCTAAAACGGTCTTGTAAGCAGTGCGGTAAGCCCATAGGGCATCGGTCAAACTAAATAACCAACCTTTCCTATTAGGGTTCACTATTTTCTCTAGGATATTCTTGATCTCCCTATTGGCCAACTCGGCTTGGCCATTGGCTTGTGGGTGATAAGCAGTGGACCCCTTGTGTGTGATGTCATAATTATGCATTAAGGATGCAAATGACCTATTACAAAAATGCAAACCACCATCGCTTATCACTGCACGAGGCGTCCCGAACCTCAAAAAGATGTTCTCTTTTAGGAACTTAGCCACGACCTGATGGTCATTGGTCTTGGTTGGGATAGCCTCCACTCACTTGGACATATAGTTCACTGCCAACAGAATGTACATGTAGACAAACGACATCGGGAAAGGACCTATGAAGTCAATGCCCTAGTAGTCAAATATATCAATAACAAATACAGAGGAGAGGGACATCATATTCCTTTGGGTCACACAAACCAAATGTTGGCACCCATCGTATTCTTTACAAAATGAAACATAGTCTTTGATTAATGAAGGCCAATAAAAACTTGATTGTAAAACCTTTGCCGAAGTCTTCTTGGAAGAGAAGTGTCCACCACACGCTTCAGAATGACAAAATACAAGGACGTTTCATTGTTAATTCTTAGGTACGCATCTCCTCATGAGTAGGTCAGCACAGTACTTGAACAAGTACGGGTTGTCAAAGTAAAAGTACTTCACATCCACCATAAACCTCCACCTATCCTCTGAGCTCTAGTGCGGTGGTATTTTTTTCTGTAGCAAGATAATTGCATATGTCAACATACCAAGGACAAATGGAATGAATAGAAAGTAAATGTTGGTCAGGAAAAAAGTCAAGGATAGGAATATGCTCATCGGCATCTTGAACCATAATACAGGATAAATGGTCCACCAACACATTCTCAACTCCCTTTTTGCCTTTGATTGTCAAGTTTAATTCTTGTAGGAGGAGTATCCACCTAACGAGTCTTGATTTTGCGTCCTACTTGGACAAAAGATACTTTAAAGCAGAGTGATCAGTGTAGACTACAATAGGTGAACCAATGATGTAAGACCAAAATTTATCCAATGCAAATACTACGACTAGTAACTCCTTTTCAGTGGTAGTGAAATTCATTTGTGCCTCGTTAAGAGTTTTGCTAGCATAGTATAATACACAAGATCTTTTGTCTTCCCTTTGAGCAAACACTACGCCGACCACGTAATCACTCGCCTCGCATATAAGCTCAAATGGTAAGTCCTACTTGGGTGGTCGCATGATTGGAGGTGTAGCGGGCATGCTTTTAAGTTTTTAAATGATGCCTCAGAATTATCTGACCACACAAATGGGACATTCTTGGATAGCTAATTGGTCAAGGGTCGACCCAATGCACTAATGTCCTTTATAAAATGATGATAAAAACCAGCATGGCCAAGAAATGACCTTATGTCCTTAATTACCTTCGGTGTGGGAAGATTGGAAATTGTTTCAACCTTTGATTTATCTACTTCAATCCCCCTCACTAAAATGATGTGCCTGAGCACAATTCCTTATGTCACCATGAAATGGCACTTCTCCCAGTTGATGACCAAGTTCTTCTCCACACATCTCTCAAGTACTCTCCCTAAGTTCTCCAAATAACTACTGAAGGAATCCCCGAATACTGATAATCCATCCATAAAAACTTCCATGATTTTCTCCACCATATCACTGAAGATTCCCATCACACATCTTTGAAAAGTCCCTGGGGCATTACACATCCCAAAAGACATGCGTTGATAGGCAAACATATTGAAGGGGTAAGTGAAAGTGGTATTTTCTTGATCCTCCAATGCGATCTCAATTTGATTGTACCTAGAGTAGCCATCCAAGAAGTAGTAAAATAAATGCCCAGCTACTATTTCCAAAACTTAGTCGAGGAATGGCAATGGGAAGTGGTCTTTCCTTGTGCACGAGTTGATCTTTTGGTAATCAATAC
The DNA here is from genome assembly GCA_963454935.2 of Ilex paraguariensis. Lineage (NCBI taxonomy): Eukaryota > Viridiplantae > Streptophyta > Magnoliopsida > Aquifoliales > Aquifoliaceae > Ilex > Ilex paraguariensis. Next base: position 3,412,112 of record CAUOFW020000001.1, read on the forward strand.
ACACTCTTAATTTGGTGACCACCCTTATGAGTTATTGGAAATGATGGCTGCCAAAAATTATTAGTGACCCTCTGCAAGGATCAATCAACCAAAGATATCTAGGATTTATGAAGTTGATGCGGTTACTGCATTAGCTGCAGATGTTGCTACGTTGACAAAGAAGATTGATGTTTTAGGGGTGCGACCTATTTAGAGTGTGCCAGTTGTTTGTGAATTACCAATCAATGTGCAATTAGTTCAGAGTCATCACAATACATTGGTAACTTCAATAGGCAGCAACATGACAATAATTTCAACAATTGTAACCCTGGTTAGAGGACTCAGCCGAACTTGTCTTGGAATAATAATCAAGCCCAATCTTCTGCTCCAACACAATCATACCCACCAGGCTTTCAAAATCAAGCTCCACAGTAAGGAAAGAAGCCAAATTTGGAGGAGCTATTTTCCAGGTACATAGAACAAAGTGAGACAAGGATGAACAGTATAGATGTATCAATCCGAAACCTAGAAAACCAAATGGGTCAGCTTGCTAATTCCATTAACAACTGACCTCAAAGCAATCTACCTAGTGATACAGACATCAATCCTAAAAGGAAAGGTAAGGAGCACTACAATGCTATTACAGTACGAAGCGGAAAAGAGTTACCTGAACTTATTGGTGGCACTCTAAAACAATCACTTGGAGATGATAGTGAGGGTGAAGAAAAGAATAGCAAGAATGTGAACAATGTAAAGGATGAAGAAGATCCAGTTATAACTTCTAATGGTGGTAATCTGAGACCTATTGTGCCTCCCGTGCCATTTCCACAACGTTTACAGAAACAGAAATGGAATAAGGAGTTCTCTAAATTCAAGGAAGTATTTAAGAAACTCCAAATAAATATCTCTTTCACAGAAGCAATGGAGAATATGCCTAACTATGTGAAATTTTTGAAGAAAATTTTGTCAAAGAAGAGAAAACTAGGCGATTTTGAGACAGTGGCACTTACGGAGGAATGTAGTGCTATTCTTCAAAAGAAGCTACCACCAAAGTTTAAAGATCCGGGTAGCTTTACAATTCCATGCACAATAGGAAGTCAATTTTTTGGGAAAGTATTGAGTGATTTGGGAGCTAGTATTAATTTGATGTGGCTCTCAGTTTACAAGAAATTACGGTTGAAAGAAGCAAAGCCTACTAACATCACGTTGCAGCTTGCAAATAGATCACTCACTTATCCAAGGGGCATAGTTGAGGACGTTCTAGTTAAAGTGGATAAGTTCATTTTTCCAGCTAATTTCATAGTCTTAGATTGTGAGGAAGATAGAGAAATACCTATTATTCTTGGGCGACCATTCTTAGCAAAGGGAAGAACACTTATTGATGTACAAAAAGGTGAGCTAACTATGCGAGTCCAAGATCAAGAGGTTACAATCAATGTATTTTCAGCTATGAAATTTCCAAAGGAGGCAGAAGAATGTTTTGATGTTGATTTGGTTGAAAAGACAGTGAATGAGGTATTCGTAGTAAGTTGTACTTCTGATCCACTTGAGAATGTCAAGCTATATAAAGAGGAGGTATTCCCACATAAAGCAGGCGAAGTTGAGGAAGCTAACTCGAAGAGAACTTTCAAGGTGAACGGGTGGAGATTGAAGCAATATTGGGGCGGTGACATTGATCGTGAAAAGACCTCAATTACCCATGTCGACCTAGAATGAATCAGGAAGTACTCAGACGGAAGACTATAAAACAAGCGCTAATTGGGTGGCAACCCAAATTTTAGTTTCTAAGTTTTATTTTATTTTAGTTTTTTTATAAGAAATAATGTAGTTAGTTAATTAGCTAGTGCATTCTAATTGGTATGTCAATTGCTTGCAGATCCCAAGCGTTGAATATAAAGATGGAGCATAAAACGCACTTGTTCAAGAAAAGGCAAGATGCAGCATAAAACGCACTTGCTCAATAGGAGATGAGATGGAGCATAAAATGCACTCACCAAACAAATGGAAAAGAGAAAGAAAACAAAAAAGAGTGAGAGAGAAAAAAAAAATTCCTTGCTCCTTCTATTTATATGCTTGCCTTAATGAGTGGAGGTTGGTCCTTCTATAAGTTTATAAAGTTGATAGTGAGTATCTCCTATGAAGCATTTGATTATGTTAATGTATTTGGGTGATGACTAGCTTGATATTCTGGATATGTCCATGTATTTAAAAGGTCATGACCAGAGGTAAAATTAAGGAGTACGTTAAATTGATAGACTTTGCACTGTTTTGAAGTTTTTTGTGAATTATTATTTGTAGTAATTTTTGGGGCCATTATTCATATTCATATTGATCTATTTTTTGAGTAGTTGGTTGTTAAGATTATTTTTTATAGTTTTTGTTCTTAGTATTTTGCTTGAGGAAAAGCAAAGATTTAAGTTTGGGGGTATTTGATGAGTGGGTTTTATACCTACGAATTGAGTATTTTCGGTTTTATGAAAGTGCACGTTTTCAATGATTTTATGTTCATTTTAAATTTTTTTTTTGTGTTTTGATGTTATTTTGTTGGAATGATCATTTGGAAGGAATCATGATAAAAAAGGGGAGAAACAAGGTCAAATTGGAGCCTAAAAAGTGGATTTTTGGAGGAGGAAGCTAAAGGGAAATTTTAGGCCTACAGGGGGGGGGGGGGGGCGCACCCCTGCACCAACCTACTGTCCTTATGGCATCCCTGCACAGATTTATGGCGCCCTTGCGCTTCTGTTAGTCCATGACGCGAATTTTGACTTGTTTTTGACCTGAAATTGGACTCTAAAGCAACATATATGCTAGGGTTTGTGTGGGGATGATATATTCTGATTTTGGGGGCTGCTTACATTGGAAAAAGACCAAGGATTGATAGAAAATTGAAGCCAAGGATCGAAGGAATCGACACGAAGAAAATCAGAATCGAAGGCTAGAGAAAAAGTGAAGATTGCAACTAAGTTTTCATTCTTTTCTCTTACTTTTATTTCTTGACTTTCTAAGATGTTGTTCAATTTTAGAATGATGTTCTTCAATTACATTATGAACTAATTTCTTATTAAGATTACAACGGAACCAAATGTCTAGTTAAATTTATCTACTCTCGTTTCTAGTTCTATTGATCATACATAAGTTGTTTGTCATATTTGGTGCTTAATATATGATTGTGTGGCTGGGTTTGAATTGCTGGGTTTATGTATAGGATAGGAATATACCTATATGTCGTGTGTAACTTTTATGAGAGTTTGAACTTAATGAATCAATTCTAACTTATTTTGCATAGGAATATAGTAATTTAATTGGGAGAGATAATTTTATCTAACTATTAGAAGAGGTTTGATAAATACTTTGAGTTCTCAGTTAATAACTTATTTTGATTAATTAACAAGAAAAAGAGTTGGAAAGGTTTATACGAAGCATTAGGGGAAGTTGTAATCTTAAGTTCTTTTATCCGGTAAATTCAACCCTTGATTATTAAGTTTAGTTTTAGTTTTAAATTAGTAAATTCATAGTTCAATTCCAATTATTTAAATAAAATTGAATTGATATAAAGTTAGTACTTGGAATTTGTTAGCAATAACTCTTCGTGAGAATAATACTCTACTTATCACTTTATTAGTTGTTGATTGTGTATACTTGAACGTAAATTGTCAATACCAAATTCAGACAACAGAATGATTGGTCACTTAGGTTGACCGATGCCTAATGGGCTTACCGCACTGCTTACAAGACCATTCTAGGCTTGTCACCCTATTGGCCCATCTATGGAAAGGCTTGCCATTTGCTGGTTGAAATGGAGCACAAAGCTTACTGGGCCATCAAGACCTTGAACTTCAATTTGAGAATGGCAGGAGAGAATAGGAAGTTGGAGATGAATGAATTGTAGGAGATTTATAGAGATGCATATGAGAGTTCAAAATTTTCAAAAGAGAGGGCTAGGATTTTTCATGACAAATCCATTTTAAGAAAGATATTTAAGTCCGGACAGAAAGTGCTCTTGTACAATTCTCGACTTTTTATCTTTCAAGGAAAACTCTGATCCCGTTGGGATGGCCCCTATCTTGTCAAGGTGGCCTACCCCAATGGACCCATGAAATCCTGGGGATGGCAAGACATTCAAGGTCAATGGCCAAAGACTTAATCCATTTTTCGAGGATTTTGAAGGTAAAATGGTGGAGGAAGAATTGGTGGATCCGATCTACCCGGATCTTTTGGAGGATTAACTGTTCATGTAGATTTTGGTGTACATTCGTTTGACTTTATCATTTAATTTTCAAGTTATTTTGTTCACTTACTTCATCTTTGCATATAGTATTTTCTTTCAATGTGCAGATTACAGTGTTTTTTTCAAAAGCTCCATGCGAGGTGGTCTCTAACCCTACTTATCTTTTAAAGTCCTTCATTGTATACCATATATTTTTTGTTGCATTTAGGACAATGAATGAATCAAGTTGGGGGATAAGGTGCGCCATTTTTATGATACACCAATTTTTTTTAAAAAAAATTGTTGATGATACAAATTTTTGTGGTGAAATTCACCTTTCACATGATTTACAAATTTTTGTTTAAGAATAGTAGAGAAATATGTGAAAATTTTGAAACTTTTTGTGAAAAATATCTGAATGTTGACCTATATTTCCCTATTTAGAGTTTTGTGGGTTTATGGATAGTTTTGATCTTTCCTTTGAATTGTGAATACATGAGCACATTATAGAAGTTTATCCTATCCTGGGAGTATCACATACTTGCTGCTTTTGAACTCACTCGTAAGTGCACCTTGAATGTCTAATTTCAACAATTTACGGATTCAATTCACATTTTAGAGTTTGACATGAATTGTGGAGATGAGTAAGAACCCATGAGAGCTTTCGTGTCAACCCTTGTTTGAGGGAACTTACATTAACTCAAGGAATAATTTTTCAAATTCTAATTTTGTTCAATAATCTCATTATGCTTTTTTTGGTTAGGTACATTTGGGTAGTTGATCGACTTTGTCCTGATATGTACAATGCTCCCCTGTGCTTATCTATAAATTTTTTTTGGTCATCCTGGATTTGTGTTCAGCCTTAGCCTTGTTCTTGGGAAATCATCCCTAGTGCCATGTTTGAGCCTTGTTGAAAATTTGTTTCCATGCCACACATTTAACTAAGCCTGTGCAAAATGATAAAAATTTACCACACCTTGGCTGTTCCAAGAACTGATTATGAATGAACATGCAAGAGAAGGAAGAACTCACAACCACGTCTGCACTTAACCTAGTCAAACCAAACACCTTACACTACGAGGAGGAATGAAAGAGAGTTGATTTAGCATACTTAAGAGGAAATCTCCCTTGGATTAGCAAACTAAAACTTAGCTACTCATAATGGATTCAAAAACATACACAATTTAAAGTGACATGGTGAAGAAATCAAGATTAAAACTTGTATTAATGCAAAAAGATGTTAAACTACAAAAACAATTTCATTTCATACCCAAAACTAAAGCTTAGAAGGAAAACCCAAATGTAAACATGGTAGATACAAGAATATGTAACTAAACTTGAAATACAGTTGAAATAAAGGAGATTAAAGTGCTAGAATTAAATATTACAAGTGATTTAAAACTTACTACAACTGAAATGGAGAAAAAAAATGCAAAAACCAAACTTTCTTTCTCTAGAACTTCATCTTTTTCCTTGGGAACTTCTCTCCTTAAAAGCTTGTGTAGTTGAATAATGGTGTGAGAGTCTATAATTTTCATCCATCCCCATTTCCTTAGCCTGTGTGAAATGACCTCCAAGCTTGGGGAAGGGGTTGGACACTTTCACAAGCAACGACAGGCCATGCCTGCAACCTCACTATGCCCCCTCTTTCTCTTTCTTCCTCTTCCATGCTCTTTATTCCAAAGTCAGATTTTAGGTGTGGGGAAGCATGCCTGTATGTAGAGTGTGTTAGGGTATGTGTGGTAGAAATAGAGGTGGGTCCATGGAGTAGTTGGAGAAGAGAATGCAGCTTTTTGGCGTTTTTGGGCAAAACCTACCGGTAGAACGATGACAAAACCTATTGGTAGGTTTTGGCAGGGACAACATCAAAACAATTCGAGTGTGCAAAACCCACTGGTAGATTTTGACAAAACCTACCAGTAGGTTTTTGTCTAGTAGGCAAAACCTACCAGTAGGTTTTGACAGGGCTGGTAGTAGAACAATCTAGTACACAAAACCTACCAGTAGGTTTTGATGAACATCTATCAGTAGGTTTTCACCTGTTTTTGGCTTTTTCTTGATTTATTGCTATTATGAGACACTCGTTAAGCCTCCACTCCTTCTTCATTGTCTTTTAGCACTTGATAGAAGGCTTAATACGCGCATTTACCCACTCGTTACATACAATCACACAAAACTCCATTAGTTAATATATTAAATGCAATTTCCCCCATTTTCTTTACAACAACAAGTATACAATGGGTGCAAAGAGACAAATGATGTGCAATATTCTATACTCATCAATCACCCTCCTCCTCATCACCAAAGTCCTCAATGTCTAGCACAATAAACAAAGGATGCGTAGTAGTAGGTTGGGCAGAAGTGCTAGCTTAGGGAGTAAGTGGTGGAATATCAAGTGTGACAACTATTGGAACCTCAACAGGAATAACTAGTGGCGCTGGTGGTGGAGGCAACACAGTTAGAGGCTCTCCCCAGAATACCTACTTGAAGACTCTCTTCATCAGCAACCTCAATGGCTACAAATTCCCCTGGTCCTCAACCATGGCCTTCCCCATGTCCTCTAGCTTACCCTCAACCCCAGTAAGTCATTGGGAAACAATCATCACTGGATCAGATGTGGATGTAGGTGACTCATTCCTTTCCTCTAGATGCCCAATCACCCTAGTAATAGCCTTCATTTTCTTGATGTTTTGTTTATCAATTGGGTCATACTCAAGCTAGGACATCACATCGCTCAAGAGCACTTTCACCCTTTCCCTTAAGTAAATTTGGAAGGCTAAATGGGAATAAGACATGTTCACCCTTGGTTTGGCAACCTTGGCATAATCTATTATAACCACCCAGATCATCATCGCAATGTCCATCCAGGACCCCGCCATGAAGTCGTATAGCAAAGACATCTTCTCTACACCTGACTTTTTCTTTGCCCCATTGGTAGAACATCATACTAGAGGATTTTATGCATGACCCCATAACTATGCTTGAGCCCACTAGTATGGATTTTTTCTTTGAACCCTACAGTGTCTTTATACATCAACTGGGTGTACTAATGAAGCTCCTTCCTTTGTGCAAATGAGATGGGGGTAATTGATTTTGCCCGCTTCAGGCCGTTGGTACTTTAGGATCACAGCCATTGATGTCGAGATAACATCCACCATCGTTCCCCTTACCGTGGTTCTCAAGACTTCTAGATTTTCATCCACAACCACCAATGCCTCATATAGCTCTTGAAACAAGGGAAACACAAACCCCTTCTCCTCGAACCAAAAATGTAGATCATGATTTTCAATGGTTCTCACCACCACATCCCTAGGCCCCAAGGTATTCCTATCCACTTGGTGCTCGCAAGTGAGATTACTAACCCCAATCATTGATGAATGATTATTATTCTTCTTATTCATAGGCTCATTCAAATTTGGGCGAATATCCTCAGCCTTCCTCTGGACACCCTTTCCTGCTTGTTTTCACTCAGCATAAGCCACTCTCTTTGTGCACGCCATCAACACAACCAATGACTCAAACACTATAAATGGAAAAATCCATTCCCAAATCAAATAAATCAAGTCAAAGTACCTTTCAACACCATAGTTACAAAAATTTGAGAGTTGATCGATGGAATGCAGAGATTAAAGATTTACCCAAGAGTCTTGAGGGAAGTTCTAGGGTTTGTGTAGAGAGAATAGAGTGTTGAGAGAAAGAGAAATGAAGAATATGAAAAGAAACCCTCATTTTACCCTTTAAACCCTTGATTTTAAAATTTCATAACACGGGGTAGGGAAATGAAGAATATGAAAAAAAAACCATCATTTTATCCTTTAAACCTTTGATTTTAAAATTTTGTAACATGAGGTATCGGTACCTCATTAAGCAGGTACTAGTAACTGAGTGTTCTTCTAAGTAGGTACTGGTACCAAATGGATAAGCCACTATTTGAAACCCGGCCCGAATTGATAGATTGAACCCACTAAACTAGATAAAAACCCACTGAACTGATCAAATCAGACAAGTTTAAGCAAACCAGTTGGGTCAATCAAATTACTATAAAACTCTGAGCTTTTCCCCTTTTTGGGCATTTTGCCCTAAATCATTTCAAGCCTTTCCTATTGACTTCATCTGAAATATGTACACCCAAGTGCAGGCAGTCAAGTTGTAGCAATAATTCGGTTAAGTCCGGAGTTGAATCCACAGGGAACTATTGTTGGTGTTTCGAAGTAAGTAGTGATAGAGACCATGTAGCTGTAACCTTTGAGATTTATAGTGATGATGTTTAGGGATTTTCCTGGGCCAAATAAATAATTCTTTCCCAGAAGATTTTCTAGACAAAATATAAGATAAATTCAACTGGAAAAAGTCACTCTTTAGTTCAAAGATCTGGACATATAGTTAATCATCCAGTTTACTATACTTGTGTTTGGTAACTCAATTAACTCATGTGTCAACATAAAGGTAATTGGAAGATAAAGATGGATTGTGAGAATTAAGAGCATGATTCCAATGTCTTTGTAGAGGTTTACAAGAATTGTATGTGCCGAGACTCAACCCATCTACAAACAAGCAAGTGTCTCTAGAAGGCATCCAACTATTGCGTTAATATTCCACTCTTTTAAATGAAGCACAATAATGGGGAAGATTGAAATGTAGTCATGAAGATATAGCCGAGGTACTTGCCTAGAACCAATGGGTCTTTCTATGCAAGAGTCATCTATATCATAGAAAGCACCCACGGTTGTACAATGTACCTGAGTTTTGCTAGATGTATTCAATCATTCAATAAGCAAGTGAAATATAAAACATTAAGGATAAACAAACTGCATAAATATAACTTCCAGATGATTTATACATGTCCATCATCTCTTACTAAAGAGTGAATGAGGAACTACTCACACTTCGTGGCTTTGGTAAAACTAGAAAAGTGAGTGATGCTCATCCCTCCAAGTAGAGGAGTTACAAAATAAAATACACTAAACAAGGAGCCAATCTTCGACGAAGAATGAGTGAATCACATTCCACCCTTCACGACTTTGGTAAAGCTCTAGAAAAGTGGAAAAGCTTCACTCCTCTAAGGGAAGAAGGAAGCTTAAACAATGGAAGTACAAGAAAGCAAAAATAAAGTAAAAGAAAACAATAATAAAAGGAAAGCAATAATAAAGTAAAAGAAAGCTAGTTACTTTTGGAGGGTTTTCCACTTCCAAAAGATCATTTTTTAGAAGTCCTAAGGGATGGTATTTATAGGCAACAAGAGAGGGTAAAAAGTCTTGATTGGAGGCTTTGAATTATACTTTGATCCCATTCATTTTGAGCTTTGATAGTTGGCTCCCTTATAGTTTGTAGATTTGACACAGTTGGATCTCCTATAGTTTGTAGCTTTGACAGTTGGCACCCCTTTAGTTTGTAGCTTTGCCAGTTGGCTCCCCTAAAAAAACAATAATTAATGCAATACCCATAATTTACACACTAATCGTAATTTGACTTACTTTGACTCTTTTAACGCTGTTTAACTAACACAATTGACATATTAACTTTATTAAATTATGCATTAATTAGGGTTAATCACCTACCCCAGGCACCCACCCACTGCTCTGCAGATCTGCCTTGTCGATAGTCGATGACCCTCTCAGCCGACACTTCTCTCTCTCTGCCTCTCTACACTGCAAACAAGCAAGGGACTCCTCAATCAAAGTGGATCAAGTTAAGGAACAAGAGCTTCGAACAAGAAGGCTGCTTCAAAGGTTCCATCAAGGCTTTGAGGACTACCATTGATAGTAGCAGGTACAAACTCTCTCTCTCTCTCCCTCTCTCTCTCTCTCCCTCTCAATCTTCTCTAGTTTCTAAGTCTCGGCTGCACAATTTCTCTCTATCTCTCTCTCTCTTCACGCACACACACATATATATTTAAATTTAATAGTATTTATATGTGTTTTTAAGTTAAAATTTGGGTTGTAATGAATTGGATTTTGGTGGGTGTAGAAATTAATGTCCTTGGAAGCGAAGAAAATATTGAAAGAGGAGGCATTGAGAATTTGAAATCACTGATGCCTTGAATCTTTGATAATTCAATGATTTATATATGGATGGAAGGCTGGAAGATCTTGTTCGAATTTATGCATTAAATAATTCAATGATTTCTACATGGACAATACAATGGTTTATACACCGACTTGAGGGTTAATTCAATGATTTATACACTGATTCGATTTATATACAAATTAAGCATTTTCTCTACTTAACTTTATAAGTTGAATTGAAAATTGAATGCATTTAATATATGTTTGATGTTTTTTTTTACTTAATTTTACATGCTTGATGTTATTTTCATAATTATTGTATGTTTTAGCCTGTTTATAATTCTTTACTATTTTTTAATTATATTACTTGTTCAACCAGTGGCCCAACAGTTGAACCAATAACTCATTGACCTAGTCCTTTTGCCGGGTTAATGTCTGGGCCGAGTTTTAAAACTATCGGATAAGGTACCAGTAGCTTACCAAAACTCTACAAATTTTTTATTTTTTTTTACTATGCCCTTTCAGTTCTATCCAATTTGTCTAACTTGTTTTACTCTAATCTAACTCTAAAACCCTACTTGGCTAACTTAACTGCTCAAAAAACATGATTTAAACTGCTGTGTCGAAATTGTCCAACTTTGCCCAAATTCATAGATGAAATTGCGATGCGATTTAATTTTACAATTCAAAAACATATGTAATGGAATTCTAAGTCTAACAAAATGAAAACCATCAAGTAAAGCACAAAAAAAGATATATGGTATTCATGATCCCTTCCTACCTTACTCACTACATTTTTAAGCCACTAGATGATCCCTAACAAACAAGTTTGTCCCATGAAGGTTTACAATGAAGCTACCTCCAAACTTACCTTTCCTTAATTTTCCCTTTTTCTCACATCCAATATTTTAAAACATACTGCATCATCCTAACCAGCCCTAGGGTGCCTTGAACAATTTTTTTCACATTTACCCGAATGAGTCATACCATAGACTTAAATGCTACTCAAAAATACTCACCTACACATCTCCCTTCAAAACTCGTGTGTGTGTGTGTGTGTGAAATGAGTGTGCAATTTAAGAAGTTTACCCAAAAAAAATCTCCACATCCATTTTAGCTATCCAAATTCAGCTTTGATGCAATTATCACCCAGGGTTTCCATTTAGAGTAAATAACTCTATGATTATAGTGACTTTCTCTCAATGTTCATACGTGAACCGGAATATTGTATTCAAAAATGAAATAAAGCTCACATATAGTCCAAAATTGAAGTGCATGTTCAACAATTGAAATGACCTTGGCATAATCTCATGAATGGAATGTTATGGCAATTTAATATAGTGTAATTGACTTCTCTTTTCCTTTAGAACATACTTTTTTCATGTATCCTCAAGATCAAAAAGGACTTATTTCGGTTATAATGTGGCTTGGGGTTATTTAGGCTAGGAGAAATGAAGGGAATAAGATCAAAAATGGATTATCCCAAGAATATGAAATTCTAATCACAATTCACCTTCATTTTAAAACCCTTTTTCTTTCTTTTCAACCTTTGTTTATTTTCTTTTTTTTCACTACACCTTTTTTTCTTTTTTTCTTTTCTTTATTTTTAGCCCTTTTTTTCCCTTTTTCTTTACTTTTACCTTTTTTTTTTCTAATTTTGTTTTTCAATTCATGCATACATCATCCGTTTGTTTCATTTCCCACCATCACATCTTCCCTCCTTTTAATATAAGAATTGTTCATCTCGGGAAAACAATGTTGGGATAAACATATAAAACATGGCTTGGTCAGACTGGTTAAAGAAACAAAATTTTCATTTGCAGATCAATCACGGTGACTAGGGACAATATTTGACAAACTAAATGGCTGAGGCTCAAAGTAAATCAAAGAAGGCCTATAATCATTTCTCATATATACAATGCAAAGTACTACTATGCATTTTAGATCAAGTAAATTAACTATCATTTTGCACACTAACCAAAACAAGAATAAAGAGATTATTGAACATAATTGAATTTGAAACAATTCCTCTTTTGAGTACATGTAAGTTAATACTCCGACAAAGAATGGCACAATAGCTCAGAAGGGTAGTTCATTTATCTCTACTATTTATGTCAAGCACTATAAGATGTGGATTTCATTCAGTAATTTACAAAAATTACACTTCCATGGTGCACTTTGATTGAGTTTGAATGAAGACATGTATGTAATACTTAAGAATCGGATAAACTTCTATAGTGCACTCACATGTTAAAAGTTCAAGTCTAAGGCCAAGCAAACACATGTCGCGTAACAATTAGGAGGAAAATATAGTTCAATATTACAACTTATCATCAACAAAATTGTGTAACATTCAAATGGTGCACCTCACCCCCTAACTTGAACTAAGCATTGTTCTTGGTGCAATAAAAAAGATATGAAACAAGAATTAAATACAAGAAGGGTAAACAAACACCTTGCACTAAGCTTTAACAAAAACACCACCACCTGCAAACCAAATGAAAACACTATATACAAAAGAAAGTAAGTCAACAATTTAACTAGTAAAATAAAAAAAAAAATAACAACGTTACACTAACATTTACTGAAAAATTACTCCTTAACAAGATTCGGGTATACTAGATCAACCAATTCCTCATCAACCTCCTCGATTTCAAAACCCTTAAAGAATGGCTTAAGTATTTGGCCATTGACCTTGAATGTCTTGCCATCATCCAAGTTTTCTATGATTGCAGCTGCAGGTGGATAAGCCACCTTGACAATGTAGGGGCCATCTGATCGCGAATGAATTTTCCCTTGGAAAATGGAGAGGCAAGATATATACATGAGCATTTTTTATCGGGCTCAAATGTCTTAAAATGGATTTTCCAAGAAAAATTTTATCCTTTTCTTTGAGAATTCTAGAGCTCTCATATGCATCCCTATGGATCTCTTCTAACTCATTAATCTCCAACTTCCTATGACTCCCAACAAGACCTAGGTTGAAATTTAAAGTCTTTATTTTTCAATATGCCCTGTGCTCCTTCTCCACTGACAAGTGATAGGCCTTGCCATAGACTAACCTATAGGGAGACATACCTAGAATTGTCTTGTAAGAAGTGCGATAAGCCCATAATTCATCAACCAATCTAAGTGACCAATCCTTTTGGTTAGGGTTAACCGTCTTCTCGAGTATGTTCTTTATCTCCCTATTGGCCAACTCAACTTGGTCATTGGTCTGTGGATGATATACAGTTGACACCTTATGTTTTATGCCATACTAATGCATCAATGAAGCAAATGGCCTATTGTAAAATTTTAAACTACCATCACTTATCACAGCTCAAGGCATCCCAAACCTAGACATAATGTTTTCTTTTCATAACTTGACCACAACCTGGTGGTCATTGGTCCTAGTAGGGATTGCCTCTACCCACTTAGATACGTAGTCTACTGACAAGAGTATGTAAAGATAGCCATAGGATATGGGGAAGGGACCCATGAAATCAATACCCCAACAATCAAAGATTACTATGACAAATATGGGGCCAAAAGGAATCATGTTCCTATGAGTCACACTTCCTAACCTCTGACACCTATGACATTATTTGCAATATGGTACACAATCTTTAAATAATGTAGGCCAGTAAAAAGTACATTGTAAGATCTTAGCTGAAATTTTCTTAGAAGAGAAGTGCCCAACAGATGGTTTGAAATGGTAGAAGGAAAGCACATCTCGTTGTTCAATGTCTGGTATGCATCACCTCATGACTTGGTTAGGGAAACACTTGAATAGATATAGATTTCTGAAATAAAAGTACTTCACCTCTGCCATAAATTTTCTCTTGTCCTCTGAGCTCCAATCCAGGGGCACTTATCTTATAGCAAGAAAATTACAAATTTTAGTATACTATAGACAACCTAAATGAATAGAAAATAAATGCTAATCTGGGAAAAAGTCAGAAATAAGGAAGTGCTCGTTGGTGGCTTGGACAACAAGCCGTGATAAATGGTTCGCCACCGCATTCTCAACCCCTATTTTGTCTTTGATGACCAAATGGAATCCTTGACGGAGGAGGATCCACATAAAGAGTCCCGGTTTGGAATCCTACTTAAACAACAAATACTTCAAAGATGAGTGATTAGTATAGAGTACTATAGGCGAAACAATGATGTATGACTGATTAGCACAAAATATTGCACATTTTGTATGCCTTTTACACCCTTTTATACTTGTTTTTCTTGTGAATTTGGAGAGAAATGCATTTAATTACCTTTTAATGAAGTTTTATGTGAATGTAGGTGGAGTTGTGAATGGCTTGAGTTAAGCCTCCATCATAATGCTTAAAACATTGGAGATGATGGGATAACTTAAAGGAAGGATTGCAAGGTGAAAAAACCAAGAAAAAGGTAAATTGGATGAAAACCTTCCAAAAGGTTTGACCATAAACCTTTCAGAAGGTTTGAATTTGGTCTGCCTATGCCCTGCCAAAACCTTCCTGAAGGTTTGCATCGACCTTCTGCAAGGTTTGGATCACTAGACATCTTTTTCTCCTTGCCCAGAAATGCCAGATAGTCTGTAACTCAATCTCTGCCACTTGGTAGTCCCACCTATGATTCTCCCACTTGTACCCTGACATCTCTTACACACATACATGCCTCCCTTCACTTCAAGATAGACTTTGGAGGCCAATGCATTAATGAGGAATAGAGAGAAGAGAGAAGCCTGCGGAGATGCAGGCTAAGCTTGTCCTAGCCTGTCCAATGCATCAATTCAGCCCCCCCATTGATGGGAAGCCTCTCACACAAACTATAGCACCTCCATGGATGAAAATGAAGACATCACTTGACATTTGGAGAGTATTGTTCAGCATTATAGAAAGAAGAACCCAAGGAGGAAGGCATAATTTTGGAGAGAGAAGTTAGATTTTTTGTGTTTCCTTTACCTATCTCAGTTGTAATCTTCTGTAAGACTCTTGTAAGCTTCATTTATTGCACTTAATGGAATTTATTTCAAGTTTATTGCAAGTTCAGTCAAGTATCTTTCAATCTACCATTGTCACATTCAAGTTTTACACTTCAAGATTTTTAGTTGGGTATTAAATGCACTTATTCTGTAGTTCACGTTTCTTCACTTCAATACAAGTTTAAACTTCCATTTCAATACCATTTCTCTTTATACATTGTATGTCTTTGCATTTAACATGAGTAGCTAAGCTTTAAGTTGGCTAATCTAATGGAGATTTCCTCCTAGGTATGCTAAATCAACTCTTTTTCATTCCTCCTCATAGTGAAATGTAGTTTGGTTTGACTAGGTTGAGTGCGGATGTGGTTGTGAGCTCTTGATACACTATAGACTTGTCACGGGGTATGCTTGAGTCCTCACCTCCATTTTAGTCACTCCTTTCTACAAATCAGTCAAACACCTATGACCCATTTGAAGAATGTTTTGAGTTGATTTGACATTTCCATTGGAATGACCTCTTCGGATTAGTCAACACTTGTTTCCATTACATTTCTAAAGCCAATCTTCACTTGCCAAAACTGAAATTCAAAAGATTTTACACTTTTCATTTTTCACAAAATCACCTTCACACAATTCACCTTCCTTCCCTAAGGAGACGACCTTGGAATACAAATTCCAAGTAAAACATGACACTTGAAAGTCTCTCTATGATTGGGGAGAACTTTTGCACACACACACATTTTCATCCACACAAATGTCTTCCCATTTCTTACATGATGTTCGAGGGAGAGTGACATTCCCCTAACCGTATAAGCCACATAAACATTAATGGAATTATGTTTAGAAATTAGGAACGATGGAATAAGTCAAGTATTTTTGTCGTCGTTGCCAGATAAGGCAAAGCATTGAATTAAGAAGGTGATTTTTGGACAATGGAGGTAAGTCCCGTGAATTCTCATCACGGGCCAACGTACGTTGTTCCTTGTATATAATTTTGTTTACTTGTTTTTCCATTTGTAGATATTTTTTTGTATGTGGAGACGGGATGACCAAAATAGATTGGTTAGACGACCCTTAGGCCCTAACATGAATATTGACCAAGATCCACCTGAGAATGTCGGTGACAACTTTGAGGATTTAGGTGCCAATGCTAATGTCCCAAGGGAAGGAGGAGTGCAAGACCCTAGAATTCCAAACCCTATAATACATTTCCCTCTTAGAAATAAAGGGAACAATATCCCCATTGATCCTCCAGCAAGGTCAATGCAGGATTATCTCAAACCCACTCATAGCACCACTCCCTCATGTATTCTTTTACCGGTCCATGCTCATGCCTTCCTAGTTAAGCCGAGAATGTTACAACTACTTCCTCAATTCCACGAAATTGAAAGAGAAAATCCTTATTTACACATTAAGGAGTTTGAGGAGATAGTTGCAACCTTCCTCACTTATCATGTTATGGAAGGCATAGCTCGCCTAAAATTATTTCCCTTTTCCCTTAAGGACAAAGCCAAAACATGGTTGTTTTTCTTGAATCCTCGACCCATAATCTATTGGGCATAAATGCTTTTTGAGTTTTTGGACAAATTCTTTCCGATATTGCTCTTAAAAAGCAAATCCAAAACTTTTTGAAAAAGCCTAATGAGTAATTTTATCAACATTGGGATTGCTACAATCCATTCCACATCATGTTTTTGAATCATGGCAATTGGTGAGTTTCTTCTTCGAAGGGATTGCACCGGCCATCGATAATTTATAGACATGATGTGCTATAGGGAGTTCTTCAACAAAGATCCTGATGATGCCCTATATTACTTTAGTACATTGGCATAAAATGCACAATCTTAGGATATTATGGATCCCACGGATGTACCGAGGTCTTCTCTGGGTAGTAATCAACTAAGTGGGGAAAGGATGTATGATTTCAAGGACCGGGAAGACTTGCTTTCCAAACTCACTAAGTTCTCTCAAAAAGTGGAGAGTCTAGAGTTCAATAGGAAACATGAGGTGTCCAAAATTTCCAAGACCAAGGAGTTTTGCTCTATCTGTGAGAGTGTTGATCATTTCATATCGAAGTGCCCTAACATTCAGGCTCTTAAGAAAGTCTACCTGGAGCAAGTCAATGCCTTCAATCAAAGTAGGCAATCATTAACCCCACACTCTAGAGTAAATCCTTAAGTCGCTCCCAATTTTCATATAGAATCTCAAAATCATGTTGTGAGAATGATATGATGTCCTTCCTCATCCTTGCAGTTTTACCTGGTGGAAAAAATTTAGCTAAGAATTTTTGAGCTAAATCTGCCCATGTGGTAATAGAACCCGGTGGCAATGAATGCAACCAACTCTTCGCCTTATCACGAAGTGTGAAAGGGAAAAGTCAGAGTCTATTTGCATCTTTAAAAACCCCGTTATACTTAAACGTGTCACAAATTTCCAAAAAACTACCAAATGATCGTTTGGATCATCATTAGGCAAACTCCCAAACTGCACTGAATTTTGGATCATTTGGATGGTACCCGGCTTGATCTCGAAACTGTTGGCTTGAATTGCGAGTCTTTGAATGCTCGATTGTATTTCCATCTCAAGTGGCATAGCATAATCCCTTTGAGGAATGGCAAAGGGAAATGGTCCTCTGTTGTGCAAGAGTTAAGCTTCCAATAGTCAATACACACTCTCCATTCTATGACTGCTCTTGTTAGAATTAACTCATTGTCCTCATTTGCAACCATAGTGACTCCCAATGTCTTGGGTACTACTTGAGTGGGACTCACCCATTTATTGTTGGCAATCGAAAAGATGATGCCCACATCAAGTGATTTGAGTGCCTCATTCTTCACCACATCTTTCATGATCGGATTTAGCCTTCTTTGTGATTGTTGGGACAACTTGGAGTTATCTTCTAGGTAGATGCGGTGTGTGCAAATAAGGAGGCGTATTCCCTTGATGTCAACAATTGTTCAACCAATTGCTCCCTTGTGCCTTCTCAACACTTTCACTCGATCCCCTTTTTACTTCGCCTCCAAAGTTGAACTTATTACCACCGGGAAGGTCTCATGCTCCCCCAAAAATGCATATTTGAGGTTGGATGGTAAGAGCTTCAACTCCAAGATGGGATTATGCATAGTTGATGGAAATATCTTTTTCCCTTGCAAAGGAAGTCTCTCAAATATTGAGGTCCATTTTTCTACCCTTTGTAAACTTTTTGGCTCCTCTTGATCAATGATCTTCTCCTCCCCAAACTCCAAGGTGCTCAATAGTTCCAAGTGATCCTCCACCAAGGTATCAATCCTATTGATTTCTTTCACTTCCTTATCATCCTTCGGTTGTTTGTAAAAATTGAAAATATTGAGGTGATATTCCCAAAAGTAAGCTACATAAGTCCATTCCTACAATTAATCACGACATTAGAAGTAGTAAGGAACGGTTTACCTAGTATGACAGGAATTTGTGAGCTAGGGTTAGCAACCAGATGAGTTTCAAGTATAATAAATTCAACAGAAAAATAAAAATTATTGAATTGAACTAAGACATCCTCAACTACTCCCCTCGGTATTCGAATGCTTCAGTTTGCCAATTAAAGAGTGATTAGAGTTGGCTTCATGATGGGAACCAATGTAGGTCTACTTTTAAAGATCCTTTGCAAGTTCCAAATGGCCCAATTACAAGATCAAGAGCCAAGAATATCAAGGAAGTAATGCAAGGATTGGTGCAATCCACTTGGGATGAAGCTAGCAATAGCCCAACACTCAAGATGGACTTGAAAGATGAAGAACCTGTTTTGATCCACTTGATCCAAGCTATAGAAGACATGACTTAGAGATAGGGTCTGTTGTTGTTAAGGCCTTAAATTTGTTTAAAGGATTTTTATTATTAATTTAAAATAAGTGGGCTTGAGGATGCTTAGCCCACATATGTCTTATTATTTTATTTGAACTAGGGCAGCACTGTTCATGCTATAGTAACTATGACACTATTCACTCAAGGGCATTTTTTAGAGTAAGGGTCATAAATTTTAGTCTAGGGTTTTATCAAGTTTTGGGAAGGGTATTTAAAGGATGTAACTAGCCATTTTAGAGATTAGACAATATTGAATTTTAATTGTGAGTTGAGTTTACTCCTCTTTTTCTTGGTTGAACTTTTGAACTTATCAAATGTAAATCACAACCTTTGTGGCGTTCCTCATCGTAATTTGTGTTATTGTGAGGAGTTCTTCAATGAGCCTAGATTTTAATATAATCTAGGTTCTTGAAATGAGTTCTCAATGGGTCAAGATTCTCCACCCATAGACCTGAGTTTGGCTTTCTTGGGTGGTTTTTCCAATATTGTTGTTGGGTCTTAAAGCAAGTCGATTAGGCTTCTCATCATTTGGTATCAGAGCATGGTTTCCAATTAGGCCATATTCTATCCTTTTATTTCTTGCATATTTAATTCTAGGGCTTCATTGTTCTAGGATTACCAAAAAAAAAAAAAAGAAGGGCTGCAAAAATTCTCAGGGTTTTATGTGGTTGTCAAAAATTTCATTGTTCTAGGGTTTGAGTTATTGTTAGGGTTTTGTGAATTGTTTATTATTTAGTTTGTGATCAAATCAGTTGGTGAAAAAAAAAATAGAAACAAAAGAGGAGAAAATCCAAAAATATATTTTTTAACCTTATCTTCAAAGGTGCAGCATACATCATTATAGGTGGTATCTTGTCTTATAATTATTCTTTCATTTGTATAATTTTCTTGATTCTCGTTTCATTTTATTCCATCTGTGTTTCTTGTTGTTGTTGTTGTTCTTGTTTTATTGTTTTCTTGTTTCTTGGGGCTAATTACTAGTTGAGATTAAACAAGGTTGCATTGTATTGACTGAGTTCAATTAGTTCTTAAAGAACTTGAGTGGGAAAACTCTTGATGTAAAAGGCAAGAGAGTGTGAGACTATTATTAGAAAAAAGCCAATTAAGAGTGAAACACGAGCACAATGCCATCATTTGAGTGTAAACATGTCAGGGAGTGTGTGAGGTTTTTTTTTTACCACTAACATTCTTTTTGTGCAGCACATTACAATGTCTCATCGAAGTGGCTCATCACCAAGAGGGATGACTGATAACCCATTCTTTACATTGTAGGCCATGCAAGAACAATTTGAGTGGTTGAACTTGGTGTTGGGGGAAGTGAGGGATAGGATTGATCAGCAAGAAGTAGCGATTAGAAATTTGCAAGGTGGGAGAGATAGGAGGCGTGTAAGCCTAAGGTTGAAAATAAAAATGAGAATGAAGGAGCTGGTGAGGATGAGGAAGACTTAACATCTGAAATTGGGTCGGGTAGACATTGCAAAGTTAGGCGTGAAAGAGGATTTGAGGGCAACCTAGGGAGTTAGGATGGTGTAGATAGAGACCTTGGGAGTATCAAAGTGAAAATACCACCTTCCAAGGTAGAACAAACCCTGAGGTTTATCTAGGGTGGGAAAAAAAATAGAGTTGGTGTTTTATTGTCATAATTACTCTGAGGAGAAGAAAGTAACGTTGGCGGTAATTGAGTTCACTAATTATGGTATTATTTGGTGGGATCAATTAGTGACCAGTAGGAGGAGGAATTATGAGAGGCCTGTTGAGACATGGGGAGAGTTGAAAACTCTCATTGGGCAGATAATTTTACCTAGCCATTACTATGGGGACCTTTACCAAAAACTCCAAAATCTTACACAAGGGTATAGGAGTGTAGAGGATTACCATAAGGAGATGGAGGTGGCAATGATTCAGGCTAATGTAGAGGAGGACTGGGAGGCCACCATGGCTAGATTTTTTAGTGGTTTGAATAGAGACATAGCCAATGTAGTTGAATTGCAGCATTATGTGGAGATAAAGGACATGGTGCACATGGCTATGAAGGTGGAGAAGCAGTGAAAGGGAAAAGGGATAGCAAGGTAAACTTCTATTTCTAGCGTTACTTGGATAGCAAAGTGGGATATGAATGATCCATATAACACAAAGAGAAAGATAGAACCCCCTAAAGGAAAAGATGAGAGAACTAGCAACGAACCCAATGTAGAACCTCAACCTTTATAGAATAGAGGTATTAAATGATTTAAGTGTTTGGGTTTAGGGCACATCACTTCTCAATGTCCAAATAGGCGGGTAATGATTATGCATGACAACGGGGAGGTGATGACTGAGAGTGTGGATGAAAGTGATGAGGTGCCCGAGTTGGTTGATGCTAGTGATGATGATGATGGAGTGGTATACGCCGTGACAGGTGAGTCTCTTGTTGCTAGACGTGCTCTAAATACACATGTTAAGGTGGGTGATGCAGAGCAACAGAGAGAGAACATTGTCCATTCTAGATGCCACATCAACATCAGGGTATGTAGTATGATCATTGATGGCGGGAGTTGTACTAATGTGCCTAGCACTACTTTGGTTGAGAAATTGAATTTACCTACCTTAAAATACTCTCGTCCATACAAATTGCAGTGCTTGAATGATTGTGGGGAGGTTAGGGTGGATAGAAAAGTGTTATTTACTTTTTCAATTGGGAAGTATCAGAATAAGGTGCTTTGTGATGTTGTGTTTATTCAGACTGGCCATATTTTTTTCATGAGGTCATGGCAATTAATTAGCACAAATATTGCATATCTTATATACATTTGCACCCCTTTTATACTTGCTTTTATGGTGAGAATTAGAGATATTGCAATGTTTTGAGCTATTAACGGAATTTCAACATGTTTGCAGAGAAAAGGAATTTAATGGTTCATGTTAGGCCCTATCATGGTGCTTGAGGTCAAAGGAGATGAGGTGGAGGCTTTATGACAGCTTGGAAGGTGAAGGAACTAAGAATTCAGTAAAACAAGTGAAAACCTACCAATAGGACCTACCAGTAGGTTTTGGATACTGGACCTGCACCTACTGCAAACCTACTAATAGGTTTTGCTCACAAGAGTAAAACCTACCGGTAGGTTTCCATAGGCCTACCGGTAGGTTTTCCTAAAGCATGCCAGATTCTGTAACTCAAGCTTTGCAACTTTGAGGTCCCACTATTGGGTCACCCACTTGTTCCCTAACCCCCCTTACACACAAACATCCCCTCCTCAATCCTAGCTTGGCCTTTGGAGGCTTGGACATTAATAAGGAGAGAGAGAAGAGGTGAAGCCTAGGAGTGCAGGCTAGGCCTATGCTAGCCTACCCATTCTATCCAATCAGCCTCCCATGGATTGGAGGCCTATCACACAGACCCTAGAGAGCTCCATGGACATTTTTAAAAGTTACATACACCATTATTGATATACATTGCATTGTAGAGAGAGAAACTCTAAGGAAAAAGGCATAGTTTAGAGAGAGAAAGCTTAGATTTTTACATTTCTTCCATCCATTTCACTTGTATTCCTCGGTAAGACATTTGTAAGCTTCATTTATTGTCTTTAATGTTATTTATTTCTAGTACATTTCAAGTTTAGTTGAGTATCTTAGCTTTTACCATTAATGTATATAAGTTTTTCATCTCAAGGCTCTTCGAATGGGTATTAAATGCATTATTCTATAGTTTATGTTTTATTGCATTAATTTAAGTCCAAATCTTCATTTCTTTACAATGTCTCTACATTTCATTTATGTCTTTGCTTTAGATCTAAGTAGCTTAGCTTTTAAGTTGTCTAATCCAAGGGAAAATTCCTCTTGGGTATGCCAAATCAACCCATTTTCATTCCTCCTCGTAGTGTACGATGATTTAGTTTGAGTAGGTTGAGTGTGGACATGGTTGTGATTTTTTGATACACTGTAGACTTGTCACGGAGTATGCTTGAAGCCTCACCTCCATTTTAGTCATGCACTTCTTACGAATCAATCAAACATCTAGGCACCATTGGAGGAAGGTGTTGAGTTGATTTGACATTCCTATTGGAATGACCTCTTCGGATTAGCCAACACTTGTTCAATTTCATTTTCATCAAGAACACAAACCACCAAACCTCAAACATTAAAGATTTTTACACTTTCCCTTTTTCACCAAAATCACCTTCAAACAATTCCCTTCCTTCCATGAGGAGATGACATTGGAATATAATTTCCAAGTAAAACATGACACTCGAAGGTCTCTCAATTGGAGAGCACTTTTGTTCACACACACCCGTTTACCCATTTCTTACATTGAACCCGAGTGAGAGTGACACTCACCCACACACATAAGCCATATACACATTGAGGACTCATGTTCAGAGATTAGGATACAATAATGGGAAATAAATCAAGCAATAGTATGATAGGTGGGTGACGCATGATGGGTTCAAGAACATGTACAGATTTGTAAAGGAGGGAAAAACAATGAAGCTTGCTCCTTTAACTCCAAGCTAGGTCTATGAGGACCAATTGAAATTGAAACGTGAGGTTGCTCAAAAAAGAAAGAGTGAAAATGAAAGTGATCAAAAAAGAAAGTGTGAAAATGAGAATGATCAAAAAAGAAAGTGTGAAAATGAGAATGATCAAAAAAGAAATAGTGAGAAAAAGATTGAGCAAAAAAGAAAGAGTGAAAAAGAAAGTAGAGAGGTGGCTGAGAGTAAAGAAAAAAGAGTTGGGCCATGAGAGAAAAAAGAAAGAGAGTCTGTCAAGAGAAAAGGAAAGAAAAAAGTGAGTTTCTATGCAATAGAGAGTAAGGTTAAAAGGGCTTTCTTTGCAGCTCGCCTTATAATTTTTCTTGTTTATAAAGAGTCTTATCTTAATCTTGATTGACATAACCAATCTCTTCCTAGTTTGGCTAACTATTTGTTGCAATAGTTTCAGGAAGAATTCCTAGAGGAGATGCCTAATGAGTTGCCACCCATTAGGGCCATTGAGCACCAGATTTATCTGGTGTCCAGAGCTACTATTCCAAATTGACCAGCCTATAGGAGTAATCCAGAGGAGACAAAGGAGCTTCAGAGGCAAGTTGAGGATTTGAATGAGTAAGGGGTACGTGAGGGAAAACATGAGCCCTTGTGCAGTCCAGTGCTACTTNTAACATTACCATTGAATTCGGGAGGTCGGAAAACATTGGGAGAGGTAATATGGGATGTATTAGAAGTTAGAAAGTATTTTAGAAGTAAAACCAAATTGAAGTGAAATTGGGTAAAAAGGGGTGATGGACATTGTTTAGTATTTTGATCATAACTTTATATTTTGATGTCCAATTGATCTGAAATTTTGACAGGAAATAGAAGACATCTAGGGCTACAAAAGTGTATTCATGAAAAATTTCCAATTCGACCTCTAAATGGGTCAAAACTGACCTGGAAGTCGCACCAAAAATCTGTGAACAGTACGAAGGAAACCCGATTTTTTCTGAACAGAAAATATCGGGTTTTGCTCGATTTTCTTGCCCTATAAAAACCTAATGTCGTCCCTTTAGCATTCATTTCACCCCTCCAAACCCTAGGAACCATTTTAGAGGAAGAGAGGAAGATAGAAATACCAATCAAGAGGGATTTATACCTTGTAGAAATCAAAACTTCAAATTCTTCAAGAATACATTCTCCTCCCATTTTCTTCCATTCTTGCTACCCTCTCACCCAAATCTTTTGAAACCCTAGGAGGAGAAGATTAAGAGGAAAAGAAAGGAGAGCAAGAAGGTCTTGAAGCTTGGGTCTTAGCTTGGAATCTTGATTTAAGGTAGGGGATTTTCTCTCAATCTCTCACATTGAGGCTAGATATATATATATAGATATATATATGTATATAGATATATGTTTCTTCACTCTCCTTCTCATATATATAATATGAAATACATGATTCTTGTTCTATTTGTAATAAATGCCATGTTTTGAACAATATGAAGGGTGGGTAACCACCAAAGCTCTATTGATTTTTTTTTTTTTATCTTCAAAGCCCTAGTTTTCAAGAAAAGGGGATTTTCTCCTAATTTCTTCTTTGTCTTTGATTTTAAAACTTTAGTGTTGAATATTGTATAACAAAATGATATAGATTACGATCTCTTGCATATTTTCTTGGATTATTCGATTATATGACAAATGTGAAAACAAAATTGGGGATTTTACTATATTTGGGAAATTGTTGTGAATTGTGAATATTCTTGATTTCCTCATTGTATGGTTGTTGTGATGGACTTGGATTACCTTCGAGAGATGTCGTAGAGTGTTAGAGGTTAGTCTATCCCAATGGGGGGTGAGATGGTTGCCTAATGCTCGTAGTGGATCGTTGTTGTGCTCGCGATCACTATTGTTCACATATACACCGAGGAAAAGGGTTAGTATACTAGACACCTTGGGAGGATTTCGTCAATGCCGTAGGAGACGGTACACGCCCTTCCTAAAGAGATTTGTGATTGTTGGTTGGAATTGGTGGACTAGGCATGATCGTTAGGTAGATTCACGAGAAGCAATCAACATACATGGTACGGGGATGAACCAAAAATACATGGAATCGGGAGTTGGGTCGTTCTTGCCGATGCATTGGTATGGGACAATGCTTAGGGAGAAGCCCTTCTTAAATAGCTTAAATTAGAATTTTGTTTATCGATGCTAAACTCACTTTATTCTTTTAACTGTTTATTGCAATTGTTTAAACTTGAGATCTCTTTTAAAATGTCACTGTTTTCATTCCAAACCTATATATATGTTAGTTGTGAAATGAGACCGACCGTTTGCTATGTTTTTCAAACCTTGTTTGAGTTGAGAGGATTTTGCTACAGAGCTTCGTGCTCACCCCCTACAAATAAAAATTTTTCAGATTTCACACTTGAGGAGGAGTTAGGAGCCGAGGAGCCCACCCATTGGAAGACTCCGCTTGACGGGGATGTGGATCCCGAGGTGGACGCTTAGAGCGACACTTTTATTTTGTTCTAGACTAGATTATGCTTAGAATATCCTTTTGAACTCTAGTTCATTTCTGTTATTTCCGCTGCGTTATATTATTACATTTTGGAGATGTAAAGGCCAAGATTAGACCTATTAATTTGGGATGATAGTGTGGATATGACATATGATGAATGCAAGTTTATTTTATGATGGAAAAATGGACCCGGTGTGGTCAATAGTTATGCATATGTGGACCCGGTGTGGTCAATTGTAATATAATTGTACAGGTTGTGTTTTGGGTAGAGCTCCCCGTACAAAGGAGACTCTGCCCAAATTTTGTTAAAATATGAATGGTTGATGAATGAAACTTTCGTCGTGATGAATTTTACTTAATGCTCTCATACGGTAAATGGTTTTTAGAATGTAATGTCACCCACGGGGGTTTTTGGGGCGTTACAGATTTGGTATCAGAGCCAAGGCTTTAGGTCTTACATGGGAGCTGTAGGTTATGGAGTACCACTAGGGAAGTAGGATTAAGTTGAAGGAAATTGTTGGTCTAATTTTATATGAACCTTATGCTTTAGATTAAAGTGATATTTAGGATGTCTTGTACATCAATGAAACTAAATTGTGAATTGATATGCAGGATGGACGGTGAACGTGGACGTGGACGTGGTCGTGGTCGTGGGCGTGGTGGTCAAGCAAATCCACCACCTCCACCACCTCTCGACGCCATACAGGGTATTTACCAATGTTTAAGGGAACTCACCACCCTAGTGCAACAACCAGGTGGGAACAACCACCACAACGGTGGAGTTCGTCCTTTAGTCCAAGTACCGGGCAACGGCGATGAGAACCGAAGGATGGTAGCTCTTCGAGAATTTCTACGGCAACACCCACCCACCTTCCAAGGGAGCTCCAATCCCTTAGATGCGGATAGATGGATCCGCCGGGTGAAAAAAATTTGTGATGGTATGGGGATCGCCGGGGACCTTCGGGTTGGCTTGGCTACCTATTTGTTGGAAGGGGAGGCCGATTACTGGTGGGAGTCAGTGAAGAAAAGGAGGGACACTAATACGCTCACTTGGGAGGAGTTTGAGCAAAGTTTCAACGACAAGTATTTTCCAGAGTCTGTCAGAGATAAGATGAGTGCAGACTTTCTAGCCTTGCGGCAGGGCAGTATGACCGTGGCTGAGTATGAGAGGAGGTTCGATGAGCTATCCCGTTATGCTTCAGAGTTCATATCCACCGAGGATAGGAGGGCCAAGCGCTTCGAGCAGGGTTTGAGACCGACCATCAGAGAGAAGCTTGTGGCACTCAGAATCCGAGACTATAGAGATTTGGTTGACAGAGCGGCATTGGTGGAGAGAGACATTGATGACTCTCAGAGGAGACAGAGCTATGCTAGAGGAGGCCCGATCCGTACAGGTGCCAGTAGCAGTGGAGCACCGAGGGCGTTACCATATCGTCGCCCCGATCAAGCGGTGGGGCAGAGACCTCTTACAGTCCGAGGAGAGGGGCATGCCCCGACTAGACCAAACACTGACCCTCGTCAATGCTTTGCTTGTGGAGGTGTAGGACACTTCCGAAACAACTGCCCGTCATTTCCACCCAAGGCCAATCAATCAGCCGGGCCATCACATGCAAATAGGCCCCCTCCACCACCGAGACCATTGAGAGCTCAAGCCCCCGGTGATGCCAATCCGGGGAGGGTATTTGCCTTAATCCAACCGGAGGAGGATGCTTCCAATGCCGTTGTGGAAGGTATCATTCTTCTCTACAATTCTTGGGCCCGAATCTTATTCGATCCTGGTGCTACTCATTCTTTTATACGTACTGCATATGCTATGAATTTGGGATTGGGTTTCGAGAAGTTAGAACATGCTTTGACTGTTGACTTGCCTACGGGAGAACAGTTGGGTACTAGCCGAGTCTGCAAGGGTTGTGTGCTTCGTATTGGGGAGCACGAATTGATTGTGGATTTGATTGCTTTAGAGATGAAGGGGTATGACGTGATTTTTGGGATGAACTTGTTATCCACTTTTCATGCGGTAATGGATTGTTTCCGCAAGCGAATTACATTTCAATTGTCGGGAGGAGTAATTTTCAGTTTTGTGAATAACCGAGATTCTTTCCATCCATTTCCTACTACGGGAAGTAAATTCTTAAAAGCTAAGGCAGGGAGCCACTTGAGTTTCTTGGCTAGCTTGATGGGAGATGATCGGGATAGATCCCACTCGGGTATGGTGTTGATTATATCAGATTTTCCGGATGTCTTCCCAGATGAATTACCCGGGTTACCGCCACAGAGAGAGATTGAGTTCGCAATCGATCTTTATCCGGGAACCGAACCTATTTCTATTGCTCCTTATCGGATGGCGCCTTTGGAGTTGAAGGAGCTAAGGAAGCAATTGGACCACTTGCTGGCAATTGGATTCATCTGTTTGAGCACTTCACCTTGGGGAGCCCCGGTCCTCTTTGTGAAGAAGACGGATGAAACACTTCGGTTATGCACAGATTACCGACGGTTGAATCGGGTGACGGTGAAGAACAAGTATCCCTTGCCGCGCATTGATGATTTATTTGATCAATTGAGGGGTTCTAAGTTCTACTCCAAGATTGATCTCCGCACCGGGTACCATCAACTGCGTGTCAAGGAGGAGGATATTCCTAAGACTGCTTTTCGTACTCGGTATGGTCACTTCGAGTATACGGTGATGCCGTTCGGATTGACTAATGCTCCAGCAGCCTTCATGGATTTGATGCACAGGGTATTCCGGCCATATCTAGATCAATTTGTCATTGTGTTTATTGATGACATATTGATTTATTCCCGGACACAAGAAGAACATGCACATCATCTCTCGGTTGTGCTACAAACATTGAGAGAACATAAGTTATATGCGAAGATGAGCAAGTGTGAGTTTTGGATGAAGGAAGTGAAGTTCCTTGGCCATGTTGTGTCCGAGCAAGGGGTAGCGGTTGATTCCTCGAAGATTGAGGCCGTGATGAAATGGGAACCACCAAAGAATGTGACAGAAATACGTAGTTTCTTGGGGTTAGCCGGTTACTATCGTAGGTTTGTGGAAGGTTTTTCCAAGCTTGCGATGCCGATGACTCGCCTTACCAAGAAGGGGGAGAAATTTGTGTGGACTCAAGCGTGTGAATTAGCTTTTCGCACCTTGAAGGAAAAGTTGACGACGGCACCGATCCTCATTATTCCGAACAGTGGGGAAGGTTACGATGTTTACACCGATGCTTCACTACGAGGCTTGGGATGTGTGTTGATGCAAGGAGGCAAGGTGGTTGCTTATGGCTCGAGGCAACTCAAGATTCATGAGCGGAACTATCCCACTCACGACTTGGAGCTAGCCGCTGTGGTTTTTGCTCTTAAGTTGTGGAGGTGTTACTTGTATGGAGAGAAATTTCAAGTGTTCTCGGATCATAAAAGCCTCAAGTATGTGTTCACACAGAAAGAATTAAATCTCCGGCAGAGAAGGTGGATTGAGTACTTAGAAGATTACGACTTCACTCTCAACTATCATCCGGGGAAGGCTAATGTAGTAGCGGATGCATTGAGTAGGAAGTCTCAGGGTGAAATCAATGTCCTTGCGGCTAAACGGTGGAAAATGATGGATACGTTGGAGGAGTTTGATCTATGGGTTAATGGATTGGAGGATCGACCATGTTTGTTTAACCTAGTAGCTCAACCAATCCTCCGACAAAGGATTGTGGAGTTGCAACGATTAGATCCCGAGTTGACAAAAATTCGGGATAAATTGGAGAGGAATGAGATTGTTGAGGATTGGTCTTTAAAGAATGAGGAGTTACAGTTTTGGGGAAGATTATGCGTGCCAAACGACGACCAAGTGAGGGAAGAAGTGTTGGGAGAGTGTCACCGATCGAAGTTCTCTATACATCCGGGGAGTACAAAAATGTATAGAGATATGAAACGACAATATTGGTGGAGTGGAATGAAGAAGGATGTAGCAAAGTTCATTTCAAGGTGTGCCGTATGTCAGCAAGTGAAGATTGAGCACCAACGACCTGGAGGATTATTACAGTCTCTGCCTATCCCGGAGTGGAAGTGGGATCATATCACCATGGACTTCGTGTCGGGTTTTCCACGGACTTCAAGAGGGCATAACGCCGTATGGGTTATCGTAGATCGACTCACCAAGTCAGCTCACTTTTTGGGGATGAAGACCATAGACTCGTTAGAGATCTTGAGCAGACTATACATTCGAGAGATTGTTCGATTGCATGGAGTTCCACTTTCTATCGTGTCGGATCGCGATTCTCGTTTTGTGGCTCGTTTTTGGCAAAGTCTACAACAAGCTATGGGGACAGAATTACATTTCAGCACAGCCTTTCACCCTCAAACAGATGGCCAATCCGAGAGAGTGATACAGGTTTTGGAAGACATGTTACGGGCTTGCGCATTGGACTTCAAAGGGAGTTGGATCGATCACTTACCGTTGGTGGAATTTGCGTACAATAACAGTTACCAAGCGAGTATCGGAATGGCGCCGTATGAAGCTTTGTATGGAAGACCATGTAGATCCCCGACATGTTGGTTGGAAGCCGGAGAGAGTAGTATGTTTGGGCCCGAGATTGTACGGGAGACAACGGAGAAGATTCAGCTCATTCGGGAGAGATTACGCACAGCACAGAGTCGACAAAAGAGCTATGCGGATAGGAGAAGAAGGCCTTTGGAATTCAAGGAGGGAGATTTTGTATTTCTTAAAGTGTCACCCAAGAAGGGCGTACTTAGATTCGGTAAGAAAGGAAAACTCGCTCCAAGGTACATCGGTCCATTTGAAGTGATCAAGACAGTGGGCAAAGTAGCATACCAACTTCGGCTACCAGTATCATTGTCAGGAGTTCATGACGTGTTCCACGTTTCGATGTTGAGGAAATGTCAACCAGATACGTCGCATGTCGTGGATTTGGAGGATATTGAAGTGCAAGATGGAGTCACCTATGAAGAGCAGCCGGTGAAGATTCTTGATATCCAGGAGAAAGTGCTTCGCAACAAGGTAATCCAGCTGGTGAAAGTCCTGTGGCAACATCATGGCGTAGAGGAAGCAACTTGGGAACCGGAGTGGGAGATGCGAGAGAAATATCCATATTTGTTCGCTACTTGAGGTAAGTTTCGAGGACGAAACTTTCTTTAAGGGGGGTGGATTGTAAGACCCTGTACTAAAATTAAATAAGAATACTAATATCTTAAGAGTTTTCCAAATATGAATAAAATGAGGATAAAAACTTAGAATCATTGTTGAAATATTAATCATGAAGTTTGAGTTTCGAACGGATTGACTTTTGGGTCAAAATTTATTTTTTTTTTGGATGTGTTTAAGATTGATAAGGGTAACTAAATAAATATATTATTTTTTTTTATCAAAATAACATTACCATTGAATTCGGGAGGTCGAAAAACATTGGGAGAGGTAATATGGGATGTATTAGAAGTTAGGAAGTATTTTAGAAGTAAAACTAAATTGGAGTGAAATTGGGTAAAAAGGGGTGATGGACACCGTTTAGTATTTTGATCATAACTTTATATTTTGATGTCCAATTGATCTGAAATTTTTCCAGGAAATAGTAGACATCTAGGCCTACAAAAGTGTATTTCATGAAACATTTCCAATTCGACCTCTAAATGGGTCAAAACTGACCTGGAAGTCGCACCAAAAATCTGTGAACAGTACGAAGGAAACCCGATTTTTTCTGAACAGAAAATATCGGGTTTTGCTCGATTTTCTTGCCCTATAAAAACCTAATGTCGTCCCTTTAGCATTCATTTCACCCCTCCAAACCCTAGGAACCATTTTAGAGGAAGAGAGGAAGATAGAAATACCAATCAAGAGGGATTTATACCTTGTAGAAATCAAAACTTCAAATTCTTCAAGAATACATTCTCCTCCCATTTTCTTCCATTCTTGCTACCCTCTCACCCAAATCTTTTGAAACCCTAGGAGGAGAAGATTAAGAGGAAAAGAAAGGAGAGCAAGAAGGTCTTGAAGCTTGGGTCTTAGCTTGGAATCTTGATTTAAGGTAGGGGATTTTCTCTCAATCTCTCACATTGAGGCTAGATATATATATATATATATATATATATATATGTATATATATATATGTTTCTTCACTCTCCTTCTCATATATATAATATGAAATACATGATTCTTGTTCTATTTGTAATAAATGCCATGTTTTGAACAATATGAAGGGTGGGTAACCACCAAAGCTCTATTGATTTTTTTTTTTTTTTTTTCAAAGCCCTAGTTTTCAAGAAAAGGGGATTTTCTCCTAATTTCTTCTTTGTCTTTGATTTTAAAACTTTAGTGTTGAATATTGTATAACAAAATGATATAGATTACGATCTCTTGCATATTTTCTTGGATTATTCGATTATATGACAAATGTGAAAACAAAATTGGGGATTTTACTATATTTGGGAAATTGTTGTGAATTGTGAATATTCTTGATTTCCTCATTGTATGGTTGTTGTGATGGACTTGGATTACCTTCGAGAGATGCCGTAGAGTGTTAGAGGTTAGTCTATCCCAATGGGGGGTGAGATGGTTGCCTAATGCTCGTAGTGGATCGTTGTTGTGCTCGCGATCACTATTGTTCACATATACACCGAGGAAAAGGGTTAGTATACTAGACACCTTGGGAGGATTTCGTCAATGCCGTAGGAGACGGTACACGCCCTTCCTAAAGAGATTTGTGATTGTTGGTTGGAATTGGTGGACTAGGCATGATCGTTAGGTAGATTCACGAGAAGCAATCAACATACATGGTACGGGGATGAACCAAAAATACATGGAATCGGGAGTTGGGTCGTTCTTGCCGATGCATTGGTATGGGACAATGCTTAGGGAGAAGCCCTTCTTAAATAGCTTAAATTAGAATTTTGTTTATCGATGCTAAACTCACTTTATTCTTTTAACTGATTATTGCTATTGTTTAAACTTGAGATCTCTTTTAAAATGTCACTGTTTTCATTCCAAACCTATATATATGTTAGTTGTGAAATGAGACCGACCGTTTGCTATGTTTTTCAAACCTTGTTTGAGTTGAGAGGATTTTGCTACAGAGCTTCGTGCTCACCCCCTACAAATAAAAATTTTCAGATTTCACACTTGAGGAGGAGTTAGTTAATGCTAGTTAATAAAAACTTTCGTCGTGATGAATTTTACTTAATGCTCTCATATGGTAAATGGTTTTTAGAATGTAATGTCACCCACGGGGGTTTTTGGGGCGTTACACTACTTGTGCCAAAGGAGGATGGAACGTGGAGGATGTGTGTTGATTGTAGAGCCGTCAACAATATAAACGTAAAGTATCTCCATCCCATTCCTAGATTAGATGATATTCTTGATAAGTTGCATGGCCCATGTTTTTTCAGTAAAATTGATCTTAAAAGTGGGTGCCATGAAATTAGAATGAAAGAGGGTGATGAATGGAAAACTACTTTTAAGACTAAGTATGGGCTTCATGAATGGTTAGTTATGCCATTTGGACTTACAAATGCGCCCAGTACTTTCATGAGATTGATGAACCATATCCTATGTGAGTTTAGTGGCAAGTTTGTGGTTGTGTATTTTGATGATATAATAGTGTGCAACAAGGACTTAAATGAACATATTGAGCATTTGTGATATGTGTTTGATGTGTTGACAAGTGAAAAGTTGTATGCTACTTTCAAGAAATGTACCTTTTGCATGTAAAAAGTTGTTTTTCTTGGTTATGTTGTTAGTACCAAAGGTATTGAGGTGGACGAAGAGAAATTCAAGGCCATCAAGGAGTGGCCAATGCCAAAGAGCATCACTGAGGTAAGAAGCTTTCATGGCTTAGCTAGCTTTTATCAATGCTTTGTTAAATACTTTAGCACTGTTGTTGCACCACTCACTGAAGTCATTAAAAAGAATGTTGGGTTTCATTGGGGGGCTAACCAAGAGAATGTTATTTCCACTATTAAAGAAAGGTTGTGCTTTGCACCTTTGCTAGCATTACCTGATTTTAACAAAGCTTTTGAGATTGAATGTGATGCCTAGGGAATAGGGATTGGAGCCATTTTAATGCATGATAGGTGGCCCATAGCCTTCTTTAGTGAGAAGCTAAGTGGGGCATCACTGAAGTACCCTACTTATGACAAAGAGGTTTATGCTCTTGTTTGTGCATTAGAGACTTGGAAGCACTACCTGTGACCTAGGGAATTTGTGATCCACACCGATCATGAATCATTGAAGCATCTCAAGGGTGAAGGTAAGTTGATTAAAAGGCATGCTCGATGGATGGAATACATTGAGACATTTCCATAAGTCCTCCGTTACAAGCAAGGTAAGGAGAACATTGTTGTTGATGATTTATCCCGGAGGTATATACTTCTTACTTCTATGAGTGCTAAAATGCTTGGGTTTGAATATGTGAAAGACATATATGCTGATGACGCTGACTTTTCTAATGTGTGCATGGCATGTGATAAGGCGACATTTGGTAAGTTTTACAAGCATGATGGTTACTTGTTTAAAGAAAGCAAACTTTGTGTGCCAAGTTGTTCTATGCGTGAGTTATTGGTGCGTGAGGCACATGGTGGGGGATTCATGGGACACTTTGGTGTCAAGAAAAATTTAGACATTTTGCATGAGCATTTCTTTTGGCCTAAGATGAAGAGAGCTGTCATTCATATTTGTGGTAGGTGCATTACATGTAGAAAGGTCAAATCTAAATTTTGCCATATGGGTTGTATACAAACTTACCTGTTCCTAGTGAGCCATGGGTTTACATATTTATGGACTTTGTTTTGGGGCTACCTAGTACAAAAAAAGGGTGAAATTCTATTTTTGTGGTTATGGATAGATTTGGTAAGATGGCACATTTCATTCGATGCCATAAAACTGATGATGCCATAAACATAGCTGACTTGTTTTCCAAGAAGATAGTGCGAGCCCAAGAGTATTGTTTCTGATAGGGATGTTAAATTCCTTAGCTACTTTTGGAAGGTGTTGTGGGGGAAATTGGGTACTAAGCTCTTATTTTCCACTACTTGTCATTTACAGACTTATGGTCAGATTGAAGTAGTTAGTAGAACTTTAACTCAACTTTCACGCACTGTTGTACATAAGAATTTAAAATTTTAGGAGGATTGTTTGCTAGTTATAGAGTTTGCATATAATGGGGCCATGCATACTACTACTTCATGATGATGCACAAATTGGTTTTGTGCAAAATCAACAGTCAAGTGTATGAACGAGTGGAGTTAATGAACAATAAATAAAACAATCAATAATAAAGTTGTAAATAAGGAGCCAACACAGAGAATTATAGTGGTTCGGTTTCGGGTGACCTACTCCACTCTCGGGAATGGCAGTGGTGGCCTGGATCTTTTATTCATGAGTGAAGTCACCGGAGAGAGTATTCTCCAGGAGTATTATAGTGCTTTGGAGAGAGAGAGAGAGAGAGCAGTGTGTGTAGGAAGGTGTAGTATGTGTAGAGATCTCAAGGTGATGAAGACCTGCTCTCCATGTGTAGAGGACTTTCATTATATTGGTTCACCAAGGCGGTGAGGCAGTGACGTGAGAAAGGAGATCTCTATCACTTTGGTAAGTTCCATTTTAGTGGACTCAATCTCCATCTCGATATTCTTTTCCTCATGCACCTATTCACTTAGAGAGGGATACTGGATGGATCTTGATCTTGGACTTGACTTTGAGCTTGGACTTGGAGTGGTGTGGGCTTGGACTTGTATTGGATTGGAGAAGAGGGATAGGGAGGCAAACCATGGGCGGCGCCCTCTTGGAGACTCGGTGATGCCCCCTTGGGGTACCCTTGGGCGGCACTCTCTTGGGCAACGCCCCCCCTTTGGGGATACTTGACACCTCTTGGTTTCTTTGGTGCTTTGGACTCCCTCTTGATGGGTTGACCCAACTTCGATTTGGGCTTTCATTTGAACTTTCTCGATTTATTTTTATTGGGCTTGGCCCAGTAAAATTTGGACACATCACTTCATATTCTCCTTTTGAAATTGTTTATGTATTTATTCTGCCCACTCCTTTAGATTTGATGCCTTCACCTATTAATGGCAGGAGTAGCTTGGATGGACAAAAGAAGTTGAAGTTGGTGAAGTCACATCATGAGAGGGTACGACTTCAAATTTCCCAAAAGAATGAAAAGGGTTGCTTCCTAATCCAATAATAGGCAAAGGCGTGTCATCTTTGAGTCACGCGATTGGGTTTGGGTTCACATGTGCAAAGAAAGATTCCTAGCACATAGGAGGACTAAATTGTATCCTTGAGGAGATGCACCTTTCCAAATTCTTGAGAGGATTAGTGAGAATGCATATAAAGTGGATATTCAAGGTGAGTATAATGTTTCTGCCACCTTCATTGTTTCCTTTTGATGTAGGTGAAGATTTGAGGTCAAATCCTTTTGAGGAGAGGGGGAATGATGAGAACCAAGGTGGGCCTACTCTTAAAGATCTTTTGCAAGATCCAAATTGGCCAATTACAAGATCAAGAGCCAATAAGATGAAGAAAGCAATGCAAGGATTGGTGCAATCCACCTGGGATGAAGCTAGCAAGCGCCCAACACTCAAGATGAACTTGAAAGAAGGAGAACCAGTTTTGATCAACTTGAACCAAGCTGTAGAGGACATGTCTTAGAGATAGGGCCTATTGTTTGTTAAAGCCTTCAATTTGTTTATAGGATTTTTATTATTAGTTTAGAATAAGTGAGCTTGAGGATGCTTAGCCCACATATGTCTTATTATTTTATTTGAACTAGGGTTTTAGAAGTTTACTGTAACGTGGCACTGTTCATGCTATAGTACATGTGACACTATTCATTCAAGGGCACTTTTTGAGAAAAAGGGTCACAAATTTTAGTCCAGGGTTTTAACATGTTTTGGGAAGGGTATTTAAAGGATGTAACTGACCACTTCAGAGATTAGACAATATTGATTTTTAATTGTGAGTTGAGTTTACTCCTCTTGTTCTTGATTAAACTTTTGAACTTATGAAAGGTAAATCACAACCTTTGTTGCGTTCCTCCTTGTAATTTGGGTTATTAACACGAGTTTTTCAACAAGTCTATATTTTAATATAATCTAGGTTCTTGAAACGAGTTCTCAATAGGTCTAGAATCTCCATACATAGACATGAGTTTGTTTTTCTTGGGTTGTTTTTCCAATATTATTGTTGGGTCTGAAAGTAAGTTGATTGGGGTTCACATCACTTCAACTCTTCAAGTTTGAGTTATTGATACACTAAATAAGGTAGGAGGTTGACAATCACCCCCAAATCAAGAAATGCTTGCTTCACCCGAGAATTTCCTATTGTGATGGAAATGGTAGGGCATCCGGGGTCTTTGAACTTGGGGGGGGGGGGGGCTGTTTGTCCTCAAGATTGAGCACACTTGCCTGGTGTGGAATGCATTCTTGCGAACATTCAACTTTGTTTTTACCGTGGAAAAATCCTTCAAAATCTTAGCGCATGATGGGATATGCTTTATGGCATTAAGGAGTGGGATGTTGATCTTTACCAGCTTGAACATCTCAATATTGTCAAAATAATTAGCCACCTTTGAAGGTGGCTTCATGATTGGAAAAAAGGGCCAAAATGGAACATGCATGCACATTCACATCAACATTTTTTTCTTTCTCACTCACCTCACCCCCCTCAGAGTCATCCTTAGTCTCTTTTTTCTTTTTCCAATGTGGCTTTTGGTGAGACTTTTGGCACAATGGTCTTGTCAAATTGTTTGCCACTCTGAAGGGTGGTGACCGCTTTGAGTTGCTCACAACTCTCTTTAGTGGGCTCGGATGACTCTATCACATGTTGTCCCCTAGGGTTTTCTGGAGGTTGAGCAACACGATTAACCTTGGTCATGGTATTGGTTTTACTTAGAAGGCATGGGAGGTGAATATGAACTAGATTCGTGAGGAGTGGATTCTCATTCTTCCAACTAATGTTTGGGTGATTTATCCAACTTGGATTGTATGTATTAGAATGTGGGGAGAATGATTTCCTACTTTGATTGAAGGCATTGACTTGCTCATGTTAAACCTCCTTAAGTGTCAGAATGTTGGGGCATTCTGAGATGCAAGGCTCAACTCTCTCACAAATAGAGCAAAACTCCTCGGTCTTGGAAATGTTGGACACCTTATTTCTCCTTCTGACCTTAAGAATCTCCACTTTATGAGACAATTTGGTGATTTTGGAAAGCAAGTCTTCTCGATCCCTTAAATCATACATCCCTCTCCCACTTGGTTGATTACTACCTGGAGAAGACCTTGGTACATCGGTGGGATCTTTAATATCCCAAGATTGTGCATTTTGTGCCAATGTACTATAGTAATCTAGGGCCTTATCAGGATCATTGTTTAAAAACTCCTTATGTCTATGAATTGTCGATGGCCCAGTGTAATCCCTTCGTAGAAGAAACTCATAAACTACCAGGATTCAAAACTTTGATGTGGAATGGATTATAGCAATTCTTTGTAGCAATCCCAACATTGATAAAATTACTCATTAGGCTTTTCCAAAAAATTTGGATTTTCTTTTTAAAAGCGGTGGTCTTGGGCACTGGAAATAATTTGTTTAAAAACTCAGAAAGCCTTTATGCGCAAGAGATTATGGATCAAGGCTTCAAGGAATTTAACTACGTTTTGGCTTTGTCTTGAAGCTATGTCTTCCATGGCATGCTTAGTGAAGAAGGTTAAAACTATATCCTCAAACTCTTTAATGTGCAAATAAGGATTCTCTCTTTCAATTGCATGAAATTGAGAAAGTAGTTGTAACATTCCAGATTTGACTAGGAAGGCATGAGATTGGACCAGTAAAAGAATGCATGAGGGAGTGGTGCTATGAGTGGGTTGAAGATAATCCCGTATTGACCTTGGTAGAGGATCAATTGGGATATGGTTTCCTTCATTCCCAGGAGGGGGAAAATGCATTCTAGGTTTTGGCATTCTAGGGTGTTGCACTCCTTCGCCTCTTCAAACATTAGCACCAACATCCTCAAAA
Organism: Ilex paraguariensis; assembly: GCA_963454935.2. Classification (NCBI taxonomy): domain Eukaryota; kingdom Viridiplantae; phylum Streptophyta; class Magnoliopsida; order Aquifoliales; family Aquifoliaceae; genus Ilex; species Ilex paraguariensis. The sequence goes on from CAUOFW020000001.1 coordinate 3,451,045, forward strand.
TTATAACTGACATCCTTGGGTGGGTCTTGGTCAAGATTCATGTTGGGTCCTAGGGGTCATCTAACCAATCTATTTTGGCCGTCCCGTCCCCACATGCAAAAACAATATCTATAATTGAAATGAAAAATACACAAAATTAGATACAAGGAGCAATGTACCTTAGCCCATGATGAAAGTCACGAGACTAACCTCCGTTGTCCAAAAATCACCTTCTAATTCAAAGCTTTGCCTTCCGTAGTAACTGCGCCAAAAATACTTGATCGTGTTCACCCTAATCCTCAAACATGATTATAGTAATGTGTATATGGCTTATGTATTTAGGTGAGTGTCACTCTCCCTCGGATATCATGCAAGAAATGGGAAAAATGTGTGTGTGAAAGTGCTCTCCAAGTGAAGATAGACTTTCGAGTGTTTTGTTTTACTTGGAATGGGTATTCCAAGGTTGTCTCATCAGGGAAGGAAGGTTGAATTGTACGAAGGTGATTTTCTAAAAATGGAAAAGTGTAAAAATCTTGTGAGTTTGCGTTTTGGTGAGTGAAGTTTGTGATAGAAAATGCGATGGAAAGAGGGTTGGCTTATCCAAAGATGTCATTCAAATGAGAATGTCAAATCAACTCAAAACATTCTTCCAATGGTGCCTAGGTGTTCAATTGATTCATAGGAAGTGAGGGACTAATGTGGTGTAGGCTCAAGCATACCTTGTGACAAGTCTACGGTGTATCAAGAGCTCACAGCCACGGAGCAATACGTTCCGGAAGGTTGATGTAAACCTTTAGAAGGTTTTGACAGGAGCAAGGGAAAAAGCTGTCCAGTGTGCCTGACCTTTCGGAAGGTTGATGTTAACCATCTAGAAGGTTTTCTTCTAGTCTACAATACCTTCCGGAAGGTTTTGGTAGGGGAAGAGGCACTGCAATGTGCAAAACCTTACAAAAGTTTATGACCAAACCTTCTAAAAGGTTTTCACCAGATTTGTCTTTTTCTTGATTTCGTCACCTTCTAAGCCTCCCTTTAAGCCACCCCTCATCTCCATTGACTTTGAACACTACCATGGGGGCTTAACTCATGCCATTTTCAACTCTTTACATATAATCACACAACAACATCATTAATCGTTTGCATAATTACAATTCCACCCATTTTCCAACACAAAAGCAAGTGTAAGAGGGTGCAAAAACATACACAAAAGCAAGCATAAGAGGCAATATTTTGTCCTAATTACATGAGTATGAGCACATCACTAGTGAGTCCCATTAAATTATACGGTTCAAGACTTTGCATATGAAGGATCAATTTCAATATTGGCCCCCGAAATTTTTTACCCCGACCATTATGTTGCAACGAGTTATCTGAGTTATGGTTGAGAGAACGAACCTTATAAATTTTCATCGGATCTCACTCCACCAAATGAATTTTGCCACTATCCAACATATGATGACTCAACCGAACAAGATTTGGAAAATACTCTTTGCGATTTTATGTTATACCAAATTAAAGTTAATGCCCAAGTAGCCCAACAATTTTCTATAATTAGAGATTACCTTATTGCATTGACTAATGCTATAATTACTAATTGTGAAGAACATCATCTTGAGCATAATCAATGTATTGAGGATGATCATTTATGTGGAATGCAAATTGAAGTATTGAGGGTGATTATTTCCCTTCTCTGGTGTACTCATGGACTGGGTCAACTTGGCTAGATGACTCTTGATGTCTTCAATACTTTGTGAAGTTTGAGCTTTAAAATCATTAAATGCTAGAGTTGTTTGAATATTGAAACCCATTTAACTTTGAATAAATTGATCCATAGTATCTTATAGAGTCCTTTTATGTGGGGGTTGATAAGGTTGATATTGTTGTTGAGTTTGTGGCTGTGGTGGACCTTGAGATTGATTCATAGGTTGTGTATTTTTTCAACTAAAATTCGGATGATTTCTCTATCCTAGGTTGTAAGTGTCAGAATATGGGTTGGAATAAGGCCTAGTGTAATTAGGAATGGCATTAGATTGTTCAATTAAGACTTCTTTAAATGTTGGTATTGTTGGACACATTCCCCTGCAAGATGTCATAACAACACACATATCTCACATATTTGGTCCGTGGAAGACACAACAGATACTTGCTTAATTTTTTTCATGTCTAAGGCTTCAAACTTTCAGGATAACGTAGCTATTTTAGCTCTGAAATCTTCATCTTCTTTTCACACATACTTTCCTCCTTGGGATTTAGACGGCTTATACTCAATGATATTTGAAGAAGTCGAGTCCCACATTTGATAACTCTTAGAAATGGTATCAAAAAATTGGAATGCCACCTCAGGATTTTTACTCATAAATTCTCCCTGGGCCATCATTTCAACAAACTGTCGCAATGTAGATAGGAGAGCATCATAAAAGAAACCAACTAAAGTCCAATCTTCAAATGTATGATATGGACAAGCTTGGAGAAGATCCTTTAATCTCTCCCAACATTGATAAAAATTCTTCCATTATTTTACAAAAAAATTAATTATTTGACGTCTTAATGCTTTAGTACGATGCACAAGAATTTTTTTTTTTTGGAAAAATCAATTTAGAAAGCTTTACAAATTGGGATAGAATTAGCTTTTAAAGAATTAAGCCATTGTTTAACCTTATCTTTCAAAAAAAAAAGGAAAAATTTTCAACTGGGCCATGTCAGAGTTATCTTGCAAAGTCCCACAAACTTATTCAAATTCTTGCATATGCACATAGGGGTTTTCAGATTCCAAACCAAGGAACTTTGGTAGTAAATGTGTCATTCCGACCTTAATATTAAGATTTGGAGCGTCTGTTGGAAAAGCAAAGCATGATGGAACACTAGTACGTGTGGGATGCAAATATTTTCTTAAAGGTCGGACATTTTGAACTACTTCTTGTTCCCTTTAACCATTTTGAGTCATACTTAAATCAAATGATGCTTGTGAAGATGAAGACGATGAAGACGAAGGAGATGACTGAATTACAAAACCTACAGATGAATGAATGAACATAAACTATTAAAAGAAAACAAATAATATATAAACATAGAATACAAGTAAACAACTTCCCTATTCGAATTAAAATTACCATAACTCCCTGGCAATGGTGCCAAAAACTTGATTTGATCTATTTTGTGACCTGTTTTATATCATACACGCAAGTGTAAGTGGTCAAATTGTACTTTTCTTGGTTTAAGTCCAAGATCGGTCCCACGTAGAGTTTTAATAATTATAATTTAAAATAAGAACAATGAAGTTATTATAAAAGAAGTGTAACATTAGATAGCTTGTGGTGTGAATGACAAACTGGTAAATAAACTGAATACATAAAATGCATAGGTAAACTGGTAAAAGACAATAATATGAAACGTATCCTTTAGTTGAAGGATCTCATATGCTTTATATTGGTTAAGTACTAGAAAAACCACCTTACAACAATTAACTCACAATTCACTGGAAAGTCAATCGGTAGGTTTGATGTATATTAAATCATAACACATCAACTGTTTAAGTTAGCCGGTAGGTATATGCAACAATCGCATAATCCAAGTAAACTAGAATGTCAAGCCATTCAGGAGGAATATTTGAATTACTAAACTGGCAATTTTGTACCATGCATCAATTAAATAACCTTAGGGAATCAAAATGTGACGTCCCAAAAACCGTGGGTCCCGTTGATCACCCATTAACCCGCGGAATACATGTGGAGATCGTATAACTCGATACGATACCGTTGTGTCCCATTTACCGAGATCCATAATTTAACAAAATCGGGCGGAGTTTCCTTTGTACGAAGAGCTCCACCCAAGATACAACCTGTATATCTTACAATCATATGACCCATTCAAGGTCCAACATACCACGTTGACCACACCGGGTCCATTTATCCATACTCCCACATCATAAGTTATGCATTAACATAGTTAATAAAAGTTCAAGGTTACAATTCTTTTACATATATTACATGTCAAACATAGTTTGAACAAAAGTTTACAAAACAGTCATGGTTAAAGGCCACATGTCAGCCCCTCTTCACCCTTGAGGCCCCAAATAAGGGTCATCTGCCTGTGCGCACCCTGCACCTGAAATGTTTCCCGTATAGGGTGAGCCAACGCCCAATAAAATATTTTCTACAGAGGCTACTCCCCATCCTAAGTGCATATGAAATGTGCACATGCAAAAAATAACCATATTTTTCATTCCAAACAAGAATAATGCATTCAATGTTGGAACATGATAATGTCATGCCATTAAATGAGATGAGACTCACTCATGCATCTAATCCCGAGTCCACACCGACTCCCACCACACAATGCGATGCATATGTGTAAAACATTTGTCTTTGATGGAATACATCCAAAGATCACCTTTTGAAAAATGCAATCCATGTTTTATAAAACCCATTCATTCTTGAATGTTTTCCCATCAAATGAATATATTTTAAAACAAATCCATGTGTCTTTGTTGGATAGCGAATTTTTGGTGTCGCACCGCCGGCTTCGCATACCGATACACTTTTTGGACTTTCACCGTTAGAATGTATGAACCAGTGACCGGGTTTTTCACCTGAGGAAGTGTCTAGCCCTAGTTGCTGTACCCGACTCATGTTTTTCTTGTGACTCTGTTGAACCTTGGTCCAACGGTACCGAGCCCAAGTTTTTTCATGCAACCGTGCAACTCAATCGNGGCACATGTTTTTCTTGCGACTCTGTTAAACCTTGGTCCAATGGTACCGAGCCCAAGATTTTCATGCAAACGTGTGACTTAATAGGATGTTCCATCCTACTTTCCCGAGCCCACCACCAACCACCAAGGATGATGATTGACCAACCATGCAACCACACACCCATGCTCATGGTTATGGATGTGTTTACCCCGTGCATATGCAATGTAATGCATCATTGCAAACTACTGCCATGTTTAATATGTAATGGATTCCATATGAACAATTTCAACATATCCCATGATCAATTATATCCAAACATATAAATTTCATGATCATCATAATGCTAACATATCGTTAAGCATACATCAACATAACATTACAATTGTAAATCACATCATAAGCATGTAATTTCACTTTACCACATTTTCCAAACATGCTATTTTATCAAACACAACTTCAATCATTTAAGGTATTTTATCAAACACCTTCAAGACACTAATCATGTAATCACATAATTCACTCATATTCATCGTATAACTCAAGAAATCATATTAAGTGATTTCTACCATGGACCACCCGTCAACCCATGGAAAGATCCATGAATGCCACACAAATCAACATCACGTCAATAATATCTCTTTTGTCTGGGATTTTAACTCACACGTGTAACCCGTGATCTTTTAATCATTTAATCCAATTGAGGTCTAACACACCTCGATATATATCATTTGAAACCAAAGAACACATAGAGATGAGTGCAAAATATTGCATATTTGAAGGCCTCATTACATGCATTTTAACTCAACTTTTGCATGTAAGTACTTAGAGTGAGCCGAAATTATGAATAATGTTGATATTTGGATGTTGCAAGTATTTATAGCATAAATCAAGTATTTTAGAACCTTACAACTATCTTGGATGTGTGGTGAAGGCATGGCCACATTACATGAGGATTTGGAGGCTTAGAAGTTAAGAAATCACAGAGGTATTAGTGTTTGGTAACAAAGGTACCAGCACTAGCTCCCTCTGGTGGAAGTACCTCTGTTTTTCTCCATTTTGACCATGATACAATCCGAATCTGGAACAATTCAAAACATGAAAGTTGTAGATCGAGATGTCTTCTATATTGTATCACAATTTCAGCTCACTCCAACGGTTGGATCAAAAGTTATGACGATTCTATGAAAAATGGTCTGGAGCATAAAAGTGTATCGGCTTTTCTTCACCCAATTTTTATATCCCTTGCAAATCCTTTCTTACAAGATTTATTTAGCACATTTAAACACCCTTTTTCCCACACTTAACATACACTAATGGTGCATTCAACAAGATAATTTATCTCAAGTCATGCCACCCATCCTCAATACCCCTTTTTAACTAAACCATCAATTTCAAACTAGAAATTGATTATATCCTTTATACACCAACTCCATAACCATAGGCAAGTTAATTACATAGTTTCATATGCCTACCATTTTTCCATCTAACCAACTATGGTAGAAAAATTTTAAAATACACAAAACAATCCATGTAAACCCAATTTTCCAAGAGTTTACACTAATGGCTTCCACATATCAAATGTGAGCTAAAACTTGGTTTTTCTTCCTTCTCTTTTAATCTCCCTCACTTTAGGTTTCCAACATGCAAGAACACACACACACACACGCTGATGTATAAGTTAAACACACTCACTTTTCTACATATTAAAGCACACATAACTTCCATCTAAGAAATTACACAAGAACTTCCACATAGCAAAACAAAGTAGGACTTGAATCAAACTCATTCTACATCTACTTCCTCAAGGCATAAAATAATATTTGCTATTTAATCACAATTCATAACACACATGTTATACATAGCTCATGCTACTAACACATTCAATTTTCAAGGGATTTCACAAGTGATTCCCAAATATGACATACAACTAGAAATTGACCTAAGTCATTTCTACACCCTTTTTCATTCCCATTTTATCTATTTCACATGCATAGGTGAGTGATATATATATATATATATACTCTTTAATAACCTATACATTTCACATACACTATAGGTAGGAAATGAACCAAGGTAGGAAAACCCCTACCTCTTTGAAATGTGGAGACTTCAAAAACACCAAAACAAGCCCCAAGTTCTTGATTTTCCAAAAATTTGCCTTTTAATCTTCGGTAAAAATCGTTGTTTTTGGTACCCACGAGTAGATCGACTTTAATTCTTGGCCTGACGAATTTCGACAGACGGAACTCCGAGAATCGGCAGAAGAAAGCTTGAAAACTCTCTTTCTCTCTTCTCTTCCTCCAACGTCTGAAACCAGCCAGCAAATGGGTAGGAAATATCTGATTTTTCAGATATTTCACCCTATTTATACTTTTAGAATGCTTGGCCTAGAATGCGCCACACGACCTCTTTTTCCCGGATCCGTTTTAATCCCGAAACGATTAAATTTTATCCCGGTTTAAGTTCAAAATATTTTTATTTTAACTTGCCTCAAATTATTTCCTTATTTTTAAAATTTTTGCCAAAATCTTGTTTTTTGGTCACCCGAGACTCAACTGCCTCGAAAAATGCAAAAATTCAAAAAATTCGACTATCTCGAAATTCAATGAAATTTAACAGGATAACTAAATTTCGCGAGACGAATCCAACGGTGAAGTCCGTTTTGTCATCTGAGTTCTAGAAAATTTCAGGTTTTTGACCTGTTCTGTAGCTCAACAAAATTATCGTTTTGTCCTTGTTTTCAAAAGTTTAAATTTACCGGGTTTTACACAAAAAGTCAAGCCATTTAGTTGGATCAGTTTGGCTATTCAAACGATATGTTAATGATTTATTGATGATGGAATTCCGATTTACACATTGAATCAAAAACAATGGCTGTGCCGAGACTTAACCCGTCTATAACCAATCAATTGATTTTTACATAACACCTAATCACGTACATCGTTGCATCATGCATGAAATACATATGTAGTATGGTATAAAATATTAAGTACTACTCAGTGTTATTAACCATGAGTATATTATATATATAACCATCCATTAGTTAAGGGGGGTATATATAACAATTAAGCATAATTAAACATCGGCATTTCCATAATTTAACCAACAATATACATATGTTCACCCCTCACTGAAGGTTAAAAGTAAACTACTCACACTCCATTACCATAAACAAGTAAGAAGTGCGAGACAGTTTCATTACAATACTAAATAAAATAGTGACACTCATTTTCCTAAGGAATAGTTGAAATACAACCACCTTTAATATCAATTAAGGCACAAAGGTAGCGGAAGTTCAACCTTCCAAGTAGAAAGGTATAATAGAAACGTAGAAATAATAGAAATTATGGTTAGAGATTAGGTTGGACAGGATCTCCCTCTTGATTCTCTCTTCTTCTTCTTGAATATATCTTTGGATTTATGCCTTAGCTCCCCTCTCCAAAGCTCCAGATAGTAATTCTAGCCAGGCCTATTTATAGGCCAAGAGAATATGCTAGAATAAAGAAGAAGGATGTAACCGCCTTTGGCTATCGTCTGGACGCATCACCACCGTCTGGACGGTACTATCCCTCTGGATTGTTGTGGTGATCTTCCACACTGTTCTGGCAGGTTATTTGTTGGAATTACACTTGCATCCTCTACTAGTTTAGGCTTTGACAGATTGCACCTCATAATTTTTGCACAAAACCCTAAAATTAACAACATTCTACGCATTAACCCTAATTTACACACTAACCATAATTTCACACAATTCAACTATTTTAACCTACATAATTAACTTATTAATCTATTTTAATTTACACATTAATTAGGGTTAATCAGCTATCACCACCCTTAGGAGTGGGAAGGAAACATATAAAACCTTCTTACCTAAAGTCTCACCCAAAGCCAATTTGAAAAATGAAAATGAGACTGAGGGTAACTCCGAAGGGGGTGAAACACTTGAGAAGCCAAAGATTGTTGATATGAATGTGCATGATTGTCCTATTTTGGCTCCTTTACTCAACCTTTAAAGTCACCAGTTTGAATTGCTAAGTATTCTGATATCCATGAAATGTTTAAATAGATAAATATCAACATTCTTCTCCTTGTTGCTATCAAGCAAGTCCACTCTTGTGCAAAAATATTGAAGGACATATGTACCGTGAAGAGGAAGTTGAATGTGTGCTTGATTGCGTTCACCCTAATCTCTAAACACGAACCCTTGATATGTATACAACTTATATGGATAGGAAAGTGTCACTCTCCCTCGGGTTTGATGCTGGAAATGGGGAAAATGTGTGTGTGAATGGAAATTTGTGTGTGTGCAAAAGTACTTCCCAAGAGAAGAAAGACTTTCAACTGTTGTGGCTTACTTGGAATGGGTATTCCAAGGTCGTCTCCTTGATTAGCACAAAATATTGCACATCATGTACGCTTTTATATCCCTTTTATACTTGCTTTTGTGGTGGAAATGGGAAGAAATAAAATTAATCAAACAATTAATGATGTTGTTGTGTGATTGTAGGTAAAGAGTTGGATACAACTTGAGTTAAGCCCCCATCGTAGTGGTCAAAGTCAATGGAGATAAGGGGAGGTTCAACGGAACCTTGGAAGGTGAAAAGATGAAGAAAGGAGCAAACCAAGGGAAAACCTACCGGTAGGTTTGCTCATAAAACTACATGTAGGTTTTGTACATTGGTGTTGGATCTACCGCAAACCTTCCAGAAGGTTTTGCCCACTCGAACAAAACCTACCGGTAGGTTTGCTAAAAAATGCCAGATTCTACAACTCAAGTTCTCTTTGCTGGTGGGGCCCACTCTCTGCTTCTCCCACACATATTTGACATGTTATACACCCCAACATGCCTCCCTACACCTAGGGTTGGACTTTGGAAGAAAATGCATTTATAAGGAAGGGAGAGAAAGAGGGAGCCTGGTGGGTTGCTGGGTAGGCTTGTCCTAGCCTGTCCAGGCCATCAACTCACCTCCCATTTATGGGAGGCCTGCACACACAGGGTAGAATAGATTCATGGATGAAAATGCAGATAGCTACATACCATTATTCAACATTTTATAGAGACAAGCTCAAGTAAGAAAACATAGTTTAGAGAGAGAAAGTTTGGATTTTTGCATTTTCTTACCCATTTCACTTGTAGTAAGTTTTAAGACCTTTGTAATCTTCATTTATTGCACTTTAATGTCATTTATTTCAAGTGTATTTCAAGTTTAGTTGTGTATCTTTGAATCTACCATTGTTACATTTAAGTTTTTCTCCTCAAGCTTTCCAAATGGGTATTAAATGCATTTATTTTTGTAGTTAACTTTTCTTTACTTTAGTACAAGTTTTAATCTCCATTTCATTACCATATCTATTTACACGTTGTATGTCTTTGCATTTATTATGAGTAGTGAAGTTTTTAGTTGGTTAATCCAAGGGAATTTCCTCTTGGGTATGTTAAATTAACTTTTTCTCATTCCTCCTTGTAGTGTATGTTGTTTAGTTTGGCTAGGTTGGGTGTGGACAGGGTTGTGAGCTCTTGATACACTGTAGACTTGTTATGGGGTATGCTTGAGCCTTTGCATCAATCAAGCACCGAGACACAATTGTAAGAATATTTTGAGTTGATTTGGCATTCCCATTGGAATGACCCTTTCGGATTAACCTACGTTGTTTTAATTTCATTTTAATCAATATCTTCACTCACCAAAAACACAAACCCAAAAGATTTAACACACTTCCTTTTTCACAAAATCACCTGCACACAATTCAATCTTCTTTCCTGGAGTTGACGGCATTAGAATACTCAATTCCAAGTAAAACATGACACTCGAGAATCTCAGTTCACTTGGAGAGAACTTTTGTGCACACACATGTTCATCGACACACATGTTTTCCCCATTTCTAGCATCAAACCCGAGGGACAGTGACACTCACCTACACACATAAGGCATATACTTAGTTCTGGTTAGTGTTTGGAGATTAGAGTAAACGCGAATCAAACATTTTTGGCATCGTTGCCGGGGAAGGCAAAGCGTTGAATTAGAAGGAGATTTCAAAAAATGGAGGTAAGTTTCGTGATTCTCATCACGGGCTGAGGTACATTGCTGCTTGTTTATACTTTTGTTTACTTTTCTTTTCAATTTTAGATATTTTTTTTCATGTGGGGACGGGACGACAAAAATAGATTGCTTAGATGACCCCTAGAACCTAATATGAATCTTGACCAAGACCCACCTAAGGATGTCGGTGATAACTTTGAGGATGAGGAGGCTAATGTTCCAAGGGGTGGGGGAATGCAAAACCCTAGAATGCCAAACCCCTGAATGCATTTATCCCGTCCTAGGAATGAGGGAAACATTATCCCTATTGATCCTCCGGCGAGGTCAATGCGGGGGGTTATCTCCAACCCACTTGTAGCATCACTCCCTCATGTATTCTTTTATAGGTCCAAGCTCATACCTTCCTAGTTAAACAGGGAATGTTACAACTACTTCCTCAATTCCATAGAATTGAAAGAGAAAATCCTTATTTGCAAATTAAGGAATTTGAGGAAATAGTTGCAACCTTCCTCACTAATGAGGCCATGGAAGACATAGCTCACATGAAATTGTTTCCCTTTTCCCTTAAAGACAAAGCTAAAATGTGGTTGAATTCCATGAAGCCTCAATCAATAAGCTCTTGGACACAAATGCATTTCGAGTTTTTGAACAAATTTTTTTCGGTGCCCAAGACCATGACTCTTACAAAGCAGGACCAAAATTTTTCACAAAAGCCCAATGAGCAATTTTATCAATGCTGAGATCGCTACAAGGAATTGCTACAATCCATTCCAAATAGACTTTGGCTAAGGTTTTGCAATCTGGTTTTTATTGGCTTTCTTTAATTAAAGATTGTGTTTCCTCTTGCAAAGAATGTAATAGGTGCCAAAGATTGGGTAGTGTGACCCGTAGAAATATGATGCCTTATTCCCCCATGTTAGTAATTGAGATATTCGATTGTTGAGGCATTGACTTCATGGGCCCATTCCTATGTCTTTTGGCTACCTCTATATTTTGTTGGCAGTGGACTATGTGTCCAAGTGAGTAGAGGCTATCCCAACTAAGACCAATGACCACTGGGTCGTTGCTTGATGTTTTCGATTGTATTCCTTAGCCTCCTAACATCATCCCTCAATCTGTATGGCTTATAGGAATGGGGGAGTGTCACTCTCCCTCGGAATGATGGGGGAAAAGGGGCAACAGAATGGTGAAATATGAAATGTACAAAATGTGTGTAATATTGTGAACCAAAGTGCTCCCCAAGCGCATAGAGTCTTTTGAATGTCTCGTTTTACTTGGAAAAGTATTCCAAGATCGTCTCCTCAAGGAATGAAAGTTCAAGTGTGTGAAGGTGATTTTATGAAAATGTAAAAGTGTAAAATCTTTAGTTGTTTTCAGTTTTGGGGTGTTGTGTTCTTACGGAAAATGAAATCAAAACAAGTGTTGGCTAATCCAAAAGGTTCATTCCAATAGGAATCCCAAATCAACTCCAAGCCTTCCTCCAATGGTGTATAAATGAACGATTAATTCATGGGAAGTGAGAGACAAAATGGAAGTCAAGATCCAAGCATAACCCGTGACAATATCTACGAGATATCAAAGACTCACACTCCAGTGCACAATCAATCCAGTCAAACTGAACCACCGTACACCGAGGGGAGGAAAGGGGATGAGTTGAAATGGTATATCCAAGAGAAGGTCTCCCTTGGATTAGCCCACTAAAACTCTAGCTACTCATGCAAAAAGGAAAGACTTGCATAATTTAAAGAGACATAATGAAGAAATGGAACATGGAACTTAACTTAATGCAAGAAATCTTAAACTATGAAGAAAAATATGGAATACCAACTTGAAAGCAACAATGGTGGAAACTAGAACATGTAACTAAACTTGCAATATACTTGAAATAAATGAGATTAAAGTGTAAGAGTTAAGGATTACAAGAAATTTAAAGCTTACTACAACTGAAATGGAATGAAAAATGCAAAAACATAAATTTCTATCTACTATTCATCATCTTCTTCCTTGGAGCTCTTTAAGCTTAGGTAGCCACCATTTTAAATTATTGTGGAATGGTGTATATATGGTGAAAGAGCTCTGCATTTTCATCCATAGGGGTCCTCTAACTTGTGTGTGCAGACCTCCCATCAATGGGAGTTGAGTTAATTGCTTTGATAGGCAAGGACAAGCCTAGTTTACACCCATCATGGCTGCCCCCTTCTCTCCTATCCTCCTTAATGTCATTGCCTCCAAAGTCTTCAACTAGGGTGTAGCAGGCATGTAAATGTGTAAGGGACGTCAGGGGACAAGTGGGAGAATTAATGGTCGAACCCTGAAGCAAGTGGAGCATGCTTTGTAGGCGTTTTGGGCATTCTAAGCAGCATACCGGTACGCTCTACTCTAGACCAATGTTTGTAGAATTGTCATAACTTTTAATCCAACCGTCCAATTGAGCTGAAATTTTGAAACAATACAGAGAACATCCACATCTACATCGTTTATGTTTTGAACTTCTTCCAATTCAAAGTGGGTCATGGTCAGAAAGGAGGAAAACAGAGGTACTGCAACCAAATAGTGCTGGTGCTGGTGCTGGTGCCTATGTTGCCAAGCACTGATACCTCCTTGATTGCTTTCACTTTTAAGCCTCCAAATCCTCAAATAATGTGTCCATATCTTCACCACAAATCCAAACATAGTTGCAAGGTTCTAAATTCCATGATTTACGCTATAATTATCTACAACATCGAAATTTCAACATTATACATAATTTCGGGTAACTCTAAGTACTTAGATGCAATGTTGAGTTAAAATGAATGTAATGAGGCCTTTAAATATGCAATATTTTGTGCTTATCACACCCCTCACCAACTTAAGCTTTGCTAGTACCTAGCAAATAAAATGTAAAAATCTAGCAAACAAAATAAACATATAATAATTTCGCAATTGCATTTAGCATATGCAACAAGCCTTTAAACTACTAGGTGATTCCTAGAAGATGAGTTTTGTCTCGTGAAGGTTTCTAGTGAAGGTATCTACAAAAGTTTTTTCTTAGTATTCAATATTTAAAGCATATTCCCTTATCTCAACTAGCACTGGGATGTCAAAATAGCTTGGTCCAATGCACCCGAACAAATCACACATAAAACACATCATAGCCTTAAATGCTATTCTGGAGTATCCACATCCACATTCATTTTCAAACTCGTGTGTGTGTGGAATGTACATGTAATTTAAACATTTACACAATGGAGTTCACATTCACTGTGGCTATCCAAATTAAGCTTTGCTGTAAAACTCACCAAGGGTTTCTCTCAACAATGAATCATACTATGATTATCTTGACATACTCTCCATGTGGATATGTGAGATAGAAAATTATGCATAAGCCGAAGCATGCTCACATATAATCAAAAAATGAAGTACATGCATAACAATGAAACAACCTTGACATAATCTCATGAAAGGAATGTTAGGGCATTAGTTAGCAGAACCAACTTCTCTTTTTCTTTAAAAGTATGCATCCCCCATGCTTCCTAGATCATTTAGGACTTTCGTAGGTTGTAATGAGGCCTTGGGGTGATATCTAGGTAAATGAACAAAGGATATAGGATAACAAAGAGGGTTGTTTCGAGTGAATGTCCTTTATTTCAGAAAGATCTCCCTTTCTATGGGATTTTCAGTCAACACTATCACTTCACTCTTTATTTCTTTTTCTCTCCTTTCCTTTTTGTTTTGTCTTTCTTTTATTCTTTTCACCCCTTTTTCTCCTTTTCTTGATTTTTTTATCTTTTTCGTTCAACTCTTTCAATTGAACTTCATTAATCTCTTTTGTTGAGTTTTCGCCGTACTTCCGTATCTTTTATGATCATTCATACTCAGCTCTAGGAACAACCAAGGTGAGGTAGATTTATATCATTTTGCATTAGCTTGGTCAAATGTGTGGCATAGAAACGAATTTCAAATACGGCTCAAACATGGCACTAGGGATTTAATTTCACAAAAAAAAAAAAAATTAAGGCTCAAAGCATTTCAAAGATGGCATAAGATCATTTCCAAATACACCTAACCAAAACAAGCATAATGAGATTATTGAACAAATTTGGAATTTGAAAAATTGTTCGTTGAGTAAATGTAAGTTTCCTCCAAACAAGGATTGGCATTAAAGCTCACATGGGTTCTTATTCATCTCCACTATTTATGTCAAGTACTAAATGTGAATGTTGTCCGCATTTGATATTGACAATTTACGTGCAAGTATACACGATCAACAAGTAATAAAGTGATAAGTAGAGTATCGTTCCCATGAAGAATGATTACTAATAACTTTCAAGTACTAACTTTATATCAATTCAATTTTATTTAAACAATTGGAATTGAACTATGAAATTACCAATTGAAAACTAAATCTAAACTTAAAAATCAAGGGTTGAATTTACCGAATAAAAGAAGTTAAGATTACAACTTCCCCTAATGCTTCTTATAAATCTTTCCACTCTCTTTCCAGTTAATTGATCCAAATAAGTTGTTAATTGAGAACTCAAAATTATTTATCAAACTTCTTTCGATAGTTACATAAAGTTATCTCTCCCAATTAAATTACTATATTCCTATGCAAAATAAGTTGGAATAGATTCATTAAGTTCAAACTCTCATAAAAGTTACACACGGCATATAGGTATATTTCTATCCTATACACAAACACAGCAATTCAATCCTAAGAAGAATTAACTAGATGCATGTCATCATATTCAGATCTATCCCTATAATTTATCTCCCAATTTCATCTAAGGAATCAAATTAATTATTGGCCACACAATCATATATTAAGCACAAAATATGACAAACAACCCCATGTATGATCAATAATACTAGAAACGAGAGTAGATTAATTTAACTAGACATAGGTTCCGTTGCAATCTTAATAATAATTTAGTTCATAACGTAATTGAAGAACATCATTCTAAAATTGAACAACATCTTAGAAAATCAAGAAATAAAAGTAAGAGAAAAGAATAAAAACTTAGGTGCAATCTTCAATCCTTCTCTAGCCTTCAAGTCCAATCATCTTCGTGTTGATTCCTTCGATTATTGTCTTCAATCTTCTTCCAAATCCTTGGCTTTTCTAGATGTTTTCAACGCCCAAAAGTCAGAATATATCATCCCCACACAAACCCTAGCATATATGTAGTTTTAGAGTCCAATTTTGAGTCAAAAACAAGGTAAAATTCATGCCACAAACCAACACAAGCGGGGGGGGGGGGGGGGG